>CAUYON010203593.1:0-24118 GCA_963573935.1 Arctocebus calabarensis | reverse complement strand
GTCCTGAACAAGGAGGGACGTGGGAATGCCTTTGGGGCATGAGCCACAATGCTCAAGTGGATCAATCACTTTCTTGCTGGATCAATCACTTTCTCCCGTGTGCTGACCAATTAGCTGAGATTTTTTTTTTTTTTTTTTTTTTTTGCAGTTTTTGGCCAGGGCTGGGTTTGAACCCGCCACCTCCAGCATATGGGACTGGCATCCTACTCCTTTGAGCCAGAGGCACCGCCCAGGTCTCAGATCTTTAATCTTAATCTTTAATCCATTTTGATTTGATTTTTTTGTAAGATTCTAATTTCATTTTTTTGCCTGTAGATGTCCAGTTTTCCCAGCACCATTTATTAACGAGACCTTGGCACCTTTGTTAAAGATAAGTTTACTATCTGCTGTGTGACTTTATTTCTGGGCTCTCTAGTCTGTTCCATTGGCCTTTGTGTCTATTTTTATGCCAGTAACATGCTGGTTTGGCTACTGTAGCTCTGGAGTATAATTTAAAGTGAGGTAATATGATTCTTTCAGTTTTGTTGTTTTTGCCCAGGATGGCTTTGGCTATTCTGGGTCTTTTGTGGTCCCATATACATTTTAAGATTTTTTTTTTTCTATTTCTGTGAAGAATGTCATTGGTATTTTGATGGGATTGCATTGAATCAGTAAAGCTTTGGATAGACATTTTAATAATATTAATCAAATCAATTAATTTCTAATTCACAGACATGGAATAATATCTTTCCATAGTTTTATGTCCTCATCTGTTTGTTTGTTTGTTTGTTTGTTTGTTTGTTTGTTTTGATCAGTGTTTTACAGTTTTCATTAGAGGTCTTTTACTTCTTTGGTTAAGTTTATTCTTAGGTATTTTGTCTTATTTGTACTTACTGAAAATGGGATTACTATCTTGGTTTCTCTTTCAGTTTCTTGAATGTTGAAATACAGAAATGCTACTGATTTTTGTATGTTCATTTTGTATCCTGCAACTTTACTGAATTTATTTATCTGTCCAAATAGTTTTTGGGGAGAGCTAATTCCACTTTTAAGAAAACAGTTTCCTCTCAGATAATGTACCTCAGAAACTAAAAGATAAGCATAGAAAAACAGAATGGAGGCATTGAGGTGGCCATAGATTATAGATAAAGAACAAGGGAGTATGATTTACAGAGAGAGAGAGACAGTACAAAACTAGGCCTAGGACATTTCAGAAATGGCTTAAATGTCAAAAATGAAGGAGGAAATGGGAAGAGATGACTTGAATTCACAAAGAATTAGACTAGAATGAGTTAAAAGCATCCTTCTTCCTTCCTTCCTTCCATGTTCATTAAATCACTAAATTCTGAGTGGTGTTAGAAAAGATAATTCTTAGCACATAGCTTCCCTATAACTGAAGGATGGTTTGGCATGGCAGTTCAGAGAATGGCCTTTGGAGTCTGACCAATCTGGTTTGAATGTCTCCTTAAGCTGTAAGTATTAAATCATAGTAGTTATTTATATAGCAAGTATGTTTCAATGACTTCTGAAGAGAATTTGTAAAAGAATACAAATTTATATTCTTGTGAGTATTTTGAAGGAGAAAATCATACTGATAGAGGAAAGAAAAATTCCGAAATATATAACTATGTAGTAAATGTAACATTACTCTTATACTGAAATCAGCAAAGCCATTATAAAAAAAAAAAAACTGCAGACCAATATCCCTCATAAATACAACTGCAAAAACCTCTTACAAAATGTTACTATATCAAATTTAATAATATATAAAAAGTTAATTCATCATGACCCAACATGGTTTATCCCAAGAATGCAAAGTTAGGTTAACATTTGAAAAATAAACAATGTAATTCACCAATTAATAGACAGAAGGAGAAAACCCACGTGATTACCTGAATAGATTTGGTAACTTCAACACCCATTCATGAAGTCTCTCGGCAAACTAAGATGATGAGTGTCTAAAAGTCCTATCACTTAACATTATTTAAGGATGAGAAACCAAATGCATTTCCTCTAAGAATTTAGGTAGTGTAGTGATACAGGGTACACAGATTGGAAAGGAAAAGAAAAACTGTCTTTTTGTGCAAAATACATAATTACATGTATAGAAAATTGTTGAGCAGTCATCAGCAAACTATAACCTGTAGTCTAAATTGAGTCTACCACCTATTTTTGTATGGTACATGATATAAGGTGATTTTTGCGTTTTTGTTGGGTTGTTTTTTTTGTGTTTTTTTTGCCATTAGAAGTGCAAAATGAAACAACCATGTTGGAAAACAGTTTGGCATTTTTTTATAATGTTAAACACACCTATCATAGGACCAGCCGTTCTCCTGGTATAACCTAGAAATGAAGGGGAAAAAATAGATCCACACAAAACTTTGTCTATGGATATTCATAGGATCCATTATTCACACATACCTATAAAACTAGAAGCCACTTAACTGTCTGTCACTAGATGATTCACTAAACAAATTACATCCATACTGCTAAGAAAAAACAACCAACCAAACCTCTGATACACAGCATGAATAAACGTACAGAATAAGCTAAGCAGAAATCAGACATAGAAGAGTACATCCTGCATTATTCCATATGAAATTTTGCACCAGGCAAAGTCAGTCTTTAATGACAGAAAACAAATCTATGGTTGCTGAGACACCAGAGGGTGGGGCATTACTGCCAAGGGGCATTGGTGGGGGGTGGAGGGTGTGACAGATAGGCTAAGTTAGATTGGAGTTGTATTTAATTGTAAGTAAAACTTTTAACCTTTAAAATCAGAGTATTTAAATGCATGTAAGTAACATCTCCATAAAACTCACTTAAAAAATATTAACATGTTTTTTAAAAATCACAGTAAAACTTGGCTTTAACTGGATTGTGAGTTTCTGCAAAGAACAGACTTTGAAGTAGATACTATTCAAAGCTCTAGCGCAGTAGTTCTCAACCTTCCTAATGCCAGCTCACATTGAGAACCTCTGCTCTAGCATGTAGCTGGGTACTAGGCACTCACAAAATATTTTCGAGCAAATGCCTGAGGGAAGGACAGGGACAAACAGCATGAAGCATGTAGGAGCAGAGGAGCAAAGCTTCATGAATTTCAGCCAGCACGGCTCAAGGGCCAGAGTACAAGACTGTGCCAAGGCTAGGTGAAGCTATTGGATGTAAAATGTTTTTTGTTTTAGATTTGTTCATCTTAGCGTCTATTTTTCTACTTGAGAGGAACATATGCAAGATAATCCACTATGGCTGGAAGTACAGATAAAAATCTTTCGAATGGCAGACAGGGATCCAATTAACTATAGTACTTTATATAGGAAATTATTTTATTGAAATAATATAAGGAGCCTATGTTGATAGTTTTAATAAAATCAAGCCTGACTCATCTATTTGAGGAGCAGGATTGTGAATTGTGAAAATAACATCTGATGCTTGAGGAGTATTTTAATATTGGAAAAGTCATATACATATTTACTTATGAAGAATTGGTGAATAAGTACAATTTTAACCCTCTGGGAAAATTTAATATTTTTATTTGGCTTCCCTATGTTAACTCTGAAGACATTGCTTCAGATTGCGCAACTCCATAAATGTTAAGTTTCCAGTATTACTAGAAAGATACTTACTTTTACAGGGGAGGATCACGTTTTATTTCATGTCTAAAAAAGAAGCACAAGTCATCGTATTCTGGTTTTTAATCTTTCAAAATTTTATTTGCAATATTTTTTAGAGCTTTTGGGGAATTTTTCAGTGGCCATGAGCCTAAGTCCCTGGAAAGATGAGTGCCTTCGTTGCATTTGCCCCTTCCTCTCCCCACTCCTAGATTAGACTTCCTCCTTCATCCTTTGCTATTCAACACTCTGGGGACTGATGAGCCTACAGGCATTAGGTGTCATTACCCCTCTGAAGTCCATATTTCATCGTTTCCCCCTTTTTTAACTCTCATCTTTGCAAATTTGAGAGTTCATGCATTTGGGTTTCTGGGCTTATTTGCATCAACAGGATGTGGTTTAATCTAGGGGATGCATTATTATATTCTGATTCATAATACCTCTTGAAACTGGACATGGATGTGTCCTTGAAAAGAGCAGAAAATTAATCCCCAGCCCCTGTTCATTTAACTGCTTTTTTTCTTAAGTCTTTTTAGCTGCCAGTTGGTGATTAATCAATGCATACCAGATCTGGTGCTTTGGGAGGTAGGATTGCTTCTTCTTTTTGATCTTAATGGGTTTGGTCTAGCTAACCTTCCTCTGGGAGACTTACTTTCAGATAATTATAGCCAGATCAGGGTTTTCTTAGAGTATTACTGATAAACTACCTTCCTCAGAATTATCCAGCATGGCCCTTGTGAAGTTAACCCTAAAATGGTGGAATTAGGTGGGAGGCACCATTCCACAGTCACCATATAATCAACGTTTCAGAGAAAAGACACAACTGGCAGTTAAAACTTAATTGTATGACTCCCTGGTGGTGTGATTTCTATTCCTACTGTTGGACTACACTCTTGGCAAGGATGGCAAGTTGGAATCATTTTAATAAATATAAAACCCTTTATAATTGATACATTCTCTTTTTTTAATTTATTTTGATAGATTCTTAAGACCCTTCTCAGATCCGATAAACTGCATTGAGAATGTGTTCCAGTGAGAAATAGTGTTCAAAACTACTCTTATCACTGAAGTTCTATATATGAGTGGATTTTTAAGTTTGTGTGGGATTGTACATATATATTTTAAGTACTATTAGTAATGTTTGTTACTTGTTAGTTTAGGTTTGCAAAATTAGTGCTTGAGAGAAAGGTTATAATCTTTTGGGAAATAAACGGGGTGCCCTTTGGGGAATTCATAGGCTAGGCAACCTGGCCTTTTAAACATACACATAACTGAAAACAGATGAGGATCCTTTGCTGCTTATTTTTGATTTTTAAGTTTATTTTTATTTATTTTTTTTTGAGAGGGTCTTGCTGTGCTATCCAGGCTGGAGCACAGTGACGCAATCACAGCTCACTGCAACCTGGGCTCAAGCGATCCTCTTGGCTTAGCCTCCTGAGTAGCTGGGACTATAGGCACATGCCACCACAGTAGGCAATTTTTTTTAATTTTTGTAGAGACAGTGTTGCTGTGTTGCACAGGCTGATCTCAAACTCCGTACCTTACGCAAGCCTCCTGCCCCAGCCTTCCAAAGTGGATGCATTTTTTAATATTAAAAATATGACTATTCAAATTGTACAAATCACTATTTTTTAGAACAAAGCAGCAGTCCCCACCCTTTTTGACACTAGGGACTAGTTTAATGGAAGACAATTTTTCCTCAGACTGGTGGGGGGATAATTCTGGGGACAGTGGTTTTAGGAGGATTCAAGCACATTACCTTTATGGTGCACTTTATTTCTATTATTATTACATTGTAACATTATAGTGGAATAATTATATAACTCACCATAATGCAGAATCAGTAGGAGTTTTGAGCTTGTTTTCCTAACTAGATGGTCCCGGCTGGGGGGGGGGGGGGAAGGGATGGGAGACTGAGACACGCAAAGTGTGTTGCTTACGTCCTCAGCTCCACCTCTGATCATCAGGTGTTAGATTCTTATAGGAGCACACAACCCAGATCCCGCCTATGAGCATCAAATGCCCACGCTGATCCAACAGGAGGTGTGGAGGTCAGGCAGTGAGGGAAGCAATTGGAGAGGCTATAAATCCAGATCATTGTATTTATGATCATTCTCTGATGTAACTTTTGTTTGCTTTCTAGGCTTAAATGGAAAACAGCAGTCGTTTTTAGTGGTAAGATTTCCTATCCAGCCTGTGGTCTTTGAGTCAATTTTTGAAAGCAATAAAAGCTGTCATGCCTATAATATCAGCACTTTGGGAGACCAAGGCAGGAGAATTGTCTAAGGACAAAAGGTCAAGAACAGCCTGAACAACATTGCAAGACTTAATCTCTACAAAAAAATTTTAAGTTATCTGAGGTGTTAACATGCACCTACAGTCTCAGCTCCTTGGCAGGTTGATTGCTTTAGCTCAGGAATTCAAGGGTATGATGAGCTATGGTTGTGCTGCTGCACTACAGTCTTGTAGATAGAGCAAGACCCTGGCTCTTAAGTCAAAAATAAAAAGAGAATTAGCAAGAATTCAGTTTTACTCAGCCATTATAGCTCTAGGTAGAAAACTATAAACTTGTTTGTTTTAGGTTGTTAGAGAAAAGACATTAATTTATTTAGCATTACCAGCTCCGTTCTGAATCTTCCCTCTTTCCCCGTAGTGTACAGTACAAGTGGGGAGCCAGTTTGACTGTGAAGCCATTTCTAGGCTAACTGATCATATTGACAGGGACTTCGCTGCCTGCTGTTGTACTAAAACCGTCTTAGCCAGCATTCTCCCTTTTGGTCTTTGATCAGTCTGCCCTTCCTTACCCCTAAAGACTGAGAGTGTGAACTGAATATAACCAAGTTTTAAGATATATCAAGATAGATAGAAGCCCTGTATTTGCTATAGCATATAAGGGAAAAGAGTATTTTCCTAAAATAAAGGCATATCTGTTCCTAAAATAATTTTACATTCTGTAAAAGAAAAACGTTTACAGCTATTTATGTTTGCTAATTTACCTGTGCTTGCTCTTCTTTGCTGTCCTATCAACCTCATTTTTGAAATCATGTTTGCAAAGTTTATGATACTCATTTGTAAATGGAAAAATGAGAATATGTATTTTACATTAGTATATTAACTTTAGAAGAGTAATCTGGTAGCTTTTATTGCAATATTAACTAACAAATGGTCATTTTGGCAGAAGCATATATCTGACTTTTTTATGGACAGAATAGACTTGTTATACATATATTCTGTGTCTCTATACCTTGATGATGGTAGGCAGAATAATGCTGGAAGCCTATACACATTATCTTATTTTAAAAAAGGATGGGTAAGTTGAGGAGGTTATCCTGGATTATCTTGGCAAGTTGTTTTGTTTTTGTTTTTGCAGTTTTTGGCCGGGGCTGGGTTTGAACCCACCACCTCCGGTATATGGGGCCGGTGCCCTACTCCTTTGAGCCACAGGTGCTGCCCTATCCCAGCAAGTTTTAAATGCTGTCACAACTGTCTGCACATGAGAGGGGGAATTGACACACACACAGAGGAGAAGGCAGTGTGAAGGTGGAGGCAGAGCTTGGACTGATACAGTGACAAACCTGGTAATCACACCCACAGAGGATCCATTTACTTAATGGATCACTTGAGTGTGGATCCAGCGGCTTGTGTATGATGAACAGACTCCCTCGTGTGATATGGTTACAAACCAGGGTATTCTAGCAACACCTGTAAGGGACAAAGAAAAGATTTTTTTTCCTACAGCCTATGGAGTAAATATGTTCCAGCTTATACCTTCATCTTGGCCCAGTGAAACTGATTTCAGATTTCTAGTTTCTAGAACTGTGAGAGAGTAAATTTTTGTTGTGATTTGTTACAGCAGCCATAGGACACTAGTACAGGTTTCAGTATCAGAAAGTGGAGTGCTGGTATGACAAATACCTAAAGATGTGAAACTGGTTTTGGAATTTGGTAATGGGTAGAGGCAGGAAGAATTTCGAGTTACATAATAAAGCCTAGATGGCTTTAAGCAAACTTTTGGTAGAAATATGGATATTAGAAGTGCTCTTGGTCAGAACTCAGAATGAAATGAGAAATGTAACTGGAAACTATAGGGAAGAAAGGTGATTCTTATGTACAGGCATACCATAGAAGATACTAGTTTGGTTCTAGAACACTGTGATAAAGCAACTGTCTCCCTAAAGTGAGCCACACAAAGTTTGGTTTCACGGTGCGTGTAAAGTTATATTGACACTATGCTGTGGTCTACTAAGTCTTCAATAGTATTATGTCTAAAGCAATGTACATACCTTAATTTAAAACTTTCTTTTTTTTAAATTTCAGATTAATATAAGGGTGCAGATGATTAGGTTACATTTTTTGGGTTTGTTGGGTAAAGTTCAAGTTGTAGTTGAGCCCCTTTGCCCAGGGATGTACTGTATACCCTTCCATTGTGCCTATTAGGTGAGAGCTTACCAGTCCCCCTCTCTCCTCCTCCCCTACTTAAATTTAATTGTTTTTTCCTCATGTGGGGGTGTAGTTGTATATCAGCTTCACTATGGTATTGCATACATTACATGCTTGTTTTTCCATTCTTTGATACTTAGTACTAAGAAGAATGTTTTTCACCTCTACCTAGGTTAATACAAAGATGTAAAATCCCGTCTTTTTTATGACTGAATAGTATTCCATGGTATACGTATATACAGTTTATTTAGCCATTCATGAGTTGATGAGCACTTGGGTTAACTCCACATCTTGGCAGTTGTGAATTGAGCTGCAATGAACATTCTAATGCAAAGGTGCTTATAGTAAAATGATTTTTTTTTTCATCTGGGTAGATTCCTAGTAATGGGATTGTGAGATCAAATGGAAGGTTTACTTTTAGTTTGCAGGTCGGTGCCTGGGGCTCAAGGAGTAGGGTGCTGGCCCCATATACCGGAGGTGGCGGGTTCAAACCCGGCCCCAGCCAAAAACTGCAACCAAAAAAAAAAAAAAGAGTGTTACTTTTAGCTAGCGGCCCTTTAATACAGTTCCTGTGGGTTGCGACCCACAGGTTGAGACCGCTGTCTTAGAGACTTTCCATCCATCTTTTCATAGAGGCTGTATTAGTTTGCAATCCCACCAGCGGTGTAAAAGTGTTTCCTTCTCTCCACATCTACACCAACGTCTGCAGCCTTGGGACTTCGTGATGTGGGCTATCCTCACAGGGGTTAGGTAATATCTCAGGGTGGTTTTCATTTGCATTTCTCTGATGATTAGGAACGATGAGCATTTTTTCATGAGTTTGTTAGCCAATCTTCTGTCTTCTACAGAAAAGGTTCTGTTCATGTTTCTTGCTCACTTGTAAATGGGATTGTTTGCTTTTTTCTTGTTGATTAGTTTGAGTTTTCTGCAGATTCTAGTTATCAGCCCTTTGTTAGATTTGTAGCATGCAGGTATCTTCTCCCATTCCCATTTTGAAGGTTGTGTGTATGCTTTAGTTGTTGTACCCTTAGCTATGCAGGAGCTTTTTAGTTTGATCATGTCCCATTCATTTATTTTTGGTGTGACTACAATTGCCAAGGCTGTCTTCTTCATAAAATCTGTTCCCAGGCCAATATTGTTGAGAGTTTTTCCTACACTCTCTTCTAGAATTTTTATTGTTATGTGTCTTAAATTTAAATCTTTTATCTATCTTGAGTCAATTTTTTTTTTTGGTAGAGACAGAGTCTCACTTTGTCGACCTCCATAGAGTGCTATGGTGTCACCGCTCACAGCAACCTCCAACTCCCTAGGCTTAGGCAATTCTCTTGCCTCAGCCTCCTGAGTAGCTGAGACTATAGGGGCCTGTCACAACGCTTAGCTATTTTTTTTCATTTGATTGTTTGTTTGCAGTTTGGCCAGGGCCTGGTTTGAACCCACCACCCTTGGTATATGGGGCCTGGCACCCTACCCACTGAACCACAGGTGCCACCCTTGAGTCGATTTTTATAAGTGGTGAGAGGTACAGGTTCAGTTTCAGTCTTCTACATGTGACTAACCAGTTCTTCCAGCACCATTTACTAAATAGGGATTCTTTTCCCCAGTGTATGCTTTTGTTTGGTTTATCAAAGATCAGATGGCGATGTGTTCATCTCTAGGTTCTTTATTCTATTTCATAGGTCTATATTTCTGTTTTTGCGCTAGTACCATGGTTGATCACTAGAGACTTATAGTGTAACCTGAAATCTAGTAATGTGATGCCTCCAGAATTCTTTTTATTTCTTAGAATTTCATTTAATATTCAGGGTTTGTTTTCTGGTTCCATTAAAACAAAGCACTACTATATTTTCAAGTTCTTCAGAGTATGATACTGGTATTTTGATGGAGATTACATTAAATCTTTAGATTGCTTTGGGTGGTATGGGCGTGTTAACAATGTTGATTATTCCCAGCCACACGCATGGTATATTCTTCTATTTGTTAACATGGAACCAGACAAGGATGTCCACTATTGCCACTGCTATTCAACACAGTGCTGGAAGTTCTAGCTAACGCATTCAGGCAAGAGAAGGATATCGAGAGTGTTCAGATAGGGACAGAGGAGGTCAAATCCTCACTCTTTGCTGATGATATGATCTTATACTTAGAAAACCCCAGGGACTCAACCATGAGGCTCCTGGAAATGATCAAGGAATACAGTAATGTCCTGGGATACAAAATCAATGTCCACAAATCAGTATCCTTCATTTACTTCATTAACAGCCAGTCAAGAAGCAAATCAAGGACACAGTACCCTTCAGTAGCTTTAAAGAAAATGAAATATCTGGGAATATACCTAACACAATGCATCTAGGATCTTTACAGAGAGAACTAATTAAAAACTGTGTTGATAGAAAATGCTAAGAAAGTAAGTACATGCTGTTAGAAAAAATGCTGCCAATGACTTGCTTAATGGTTGCCGTAAAACTTCCATTTGTAAAGATGCAATATCTGCAAAGTACAATAAAAGCAAAGTGAAGTAAAACAGGGTATGCCTGCTAGAAAGTCCCACTGATTAGTCTCCCAGTTGTGTAGATAGTGTATAAGTGCTGGACTTGAATAGTTAGCTGAGGAGATTTCCAAGCAAAGTATTAAAGATATAGCCTAATTTCTTTTTGCTACTTATAGTCAAACATGAAAGGTAAGACAAATTGAGGAGAAACCTTTCAAGCAAAAATGAACCATAACTTGATCACTTGGAAAATTCTCAGCCTATCCAAATTGTAAAATAAACTAAAATTAAGAGGTTAGCCATTAGGAAAGTGCTCAAGAGAGAAGTCTGTGAGTGTAAGTAGACAGCCTTTCACTGAAGAGATAGAGTGTAGCTCATAGATCCCCTCAGCCATCTCAGCTGAAACCAGGAGTGGAAGTGAACTACCCAGAAAAGGTTTATATTTTTTCTTCCTTTTGGAATGAACGTATTATCACTGTTATCCCATGCCTGCCCCACCATTGTATTTTGGAAGTAGATAACTTATGTTTTAGTGTCACATATTAACAGACTGAGAAGAATTTTGCCCCCGGATGTACCATTTCCAGGGTACCTTGCATACCCAGTATAACTGTTTACATGGTAAAATGGGAGTGGGTGTTGAGCTGATGAGATTTGACACTTCTGGTCAGTACTGTTGTAAGGGGTTAAACAGACTTTGGGGAATGTTGGGGTAAATTGTGTGTATTTTGCACATGAGACAAACATGAATCTTTGGAGGCCTGAGGATGTACTGTAGTAAGCAGTATAATGCCCACCTCCCTCTCACTTCCAAAAACGATAGGAGGTTCTTAACCCTGCAATCCATGAGTGTTACAGTATTTGGAAAAAGGATCTTCACGGATGTGATTAAAATCTTGAGATGGGGAGGTTACTCAGGTATGTTGAGATGAGCTCTAAATGCCATGGCAACTGTCCTGATAAGAGAGAGGTAGAGGAATACTTAACACAATAGGGAAAAGGCAATGAGAAGTGCAGGCAGAAACTGGAGTAATAAGGCCACAAACCAAGGACTGTAGGCAGCTACCAAAAGCTATACGCGGGGGAGCCTCCAAAGGGAGCACAGGCTACAGTCCCCCTGATTTGTGCACACTGAAATTTGTTTTAGTTTTCTATATTTAGTTTTCTATATTTCAGTACTGTGACATGAAAAAGTTTTGTTGTTTTAAGCTACATTTATAGATATTAATTTTTTTTTTTTTTTTTGGCAGTTTTTGGCCATAGCTGGGTTTGAACCTGCTACCTCTGGTATATGGGGCCAGCGCCCTACTCCTTTGAGCCACAGGCGCCACCCTAGAGATAGTAATTTTTTAAGTAGACATAATATAGTGATCCTTTACTTTTAGTCCTTACTAAATTTTTTATTTTCCATTTCAGTTTGATTTCTAAGAATTCCTGCTTATTTCTAAGAATTATCAAACATTTTAGAAAATAGTAGATTCTGCTATTAAATATTTTTCCCCTTTTTCTCAAAAAAAAATTTAGTAATTTTACTGCCTTACTGATTTAAAAAATCAGTAGCAAGTTATAGCAAGTTTCTATTCATATAGCTTTGTCTTATAATCTTTATAAATTTTTATAGGAATTTACCCTCTATTCTTTTCTTATCTTGGGTCAAAATAATTTGGGGGGAGTCAAAATAATTTTTTAACAAATATTATCTTGACTTGTTCTCTTGGGACTTTATATAATATACATTATATAAATGTATATATATATAAAAAATACAAGTGTTGTAAGAATCATTGAAATTATTTTAGCCATCTCAATCAGATGTAGACTTAACATTTAATTATTGTAGTTAAAAGAGAATATTAGGCAATGATTCCAAGTTAAAAATATGTTGAATGTATTGACAAATAATTGCATTCATCCTTTCAACATATTTCTTGAGTATCTGGTGTGCCTAATACAATACTGGAAGAAAACAGTGATGCAGAAAAATTTTAACAATCGTAGTCCCTTTTCCCATGGAGCTTATAAATATTTGTAGTTCAGATTTAAGGATTCTAATTATTGGAAACTAGCCCATTATCTGATTTAAAGATTCCCTTCTCACCTTTGTTTTCATAGTTCTTGACCGTATAGAGCTTATAATCTCATGAGGAAAGGCAGACATTAAACACAGAAGCCCTAAGAAATATATATACGAATTAATTTTGAGAAGTGTGATGAAAGAAAAGACTGGAGATTGTGGGGGAATATCACTGAAAACCTACTTGAAGTGGGTGTTCAGGTGATTTTGATGCTAACACATGAATATTCTTTTCCACTTTTTTCCTAATGCTTCCTCTGTTCTGAAGTAGGAAAGAGCTTAGTATGTTCCTTGAAATACAAAAAAAAAGCCTATAGGATTCTATCATCAAAATACACGCAGAATTCAACTACTCACCACCACCCTGTCCAGCCCGACATTTCCTTTAACCTAGTTTTCCACGGGAGACTTCTGATTATTCTTCCTGCATCTACCCTTTTCCATCTACAATCTGTTCTCAATGGAGGAATAATGTTAAAAGAGAAGTCAAATCGAGGAAGTCTTCTTAGATCTTCCAGTGACTTCCCATTTCCTGAGCCCAGGACCCTCTGAAGGTCTCTGAAGGCCTCTGTCATCACGCCATGTTTCCTCCACGGTATCTTTCTTCTTTCCACCTCATTCCCCACTTCAGCCACACGGGGCTCCATGCCAGATGCACTTCATGGCCTTTGAACTTGCTCTTCTTTCTACCTGGAATGCTCTTCCCACACTTCTACCTGCCTTGATGTCTCACTTTCTGGTCATGATGCATTTGGTAATCTCTACAGGATGTTATCTGAATACAGAAAGAGCTTCTGGCTGGAGACACATTAAGAGTAGGGTTTTCTTTTGACGGCAAAAGAATTATCATCAGATCACTCTCTGAAGCAGGGCCAGGCTGTGACCACCTGCACCTATAGCATAAGGTGTGTTCATACCAAGGGCAGATGACTGTTAACTCACCTCCTGAAGTCAAAGATCCTCTGACACCTAGAGCACCCACCATACCTGCAGCTGAAGCTAAACTGGACAGCTGTGCTCAATGTCTACATCCCCTTCCCCTGACAGTACACAAATTTCTGCCCTACTTCTCAAGACCATAAAGATTAAATCCATGTGAATATAACCCATTATGTCTTTATATCATATATCCCCAGAAGTGCACACTGAATAGGTATTCAGTGTCTAACAAAGCTATATATTGTTTGCTGCCCACCTCCAATCTCCAACCTTCTCTTTATATGCACTCGTCCAGTCTAACTCCCTGTCTCCCCTTCTTTCTCTCAGTCTCTACTCCCATGTCCTCTGGAACTTCTTCTCCCTGGTCAGCCTCTTCTTCCAATTCTCATCTTTTTCTTTTCTTCCCCATCCCTTGCCCTAACAGCAGTCTGGCTGTCCATTGAGGAGATAGCTTACGTCTCTAGCTGCCCACTTTCAGGGGCATCTGATTATCCTCCCTAAGGGGGTGGGGGTTCAGCATTCTCCTTTCTCCCCAGTCGTTACACGTGCTCACCTTACACAAATCCCTGTTCCTTTGAGACTTCCTTACCTGGCTGTACCTCTCCTCATTACACTCACTAGCTTCTGGTTACTCATCATCATTCACTGGAGATTCGACTCTCCTCTCATGGCTGCCCTCCTTCAAGTCACCTGCCACAAATCTCTAGGTGACTTCATTACCTACCTAGACAGCCCCCTTGGCTTTCGGGTCTACAGTGGCCCCTTCCTTCAGACATTATATTCTTAGACCACACACTCTTGTTTCTTGGCATTCACTCAGAAATAATTCTTTACCTTAATTAAAAGCTCGTGTCCATAATCTTGCTACTTTCTCTATACCTTTACCAATTCCACCTAATATATCAAACCCACATGGCCCAAGAATAGGGAAGGTAGGTCCCCCCAGGAAAAATTAGAAAGTCCTATCTAGAAGGAAGATAGGTTGATAGGTGGCAGGAACAACAGATGCCCGCTATACACTGCTTGTAACATTGCATGTTTCCATTGTATTGTGATTATTTGCTATTTGCTTGCTTAAAATAAATAGTCCTGAATATTTGAATTGTATGAATAGATTATAAGGATATTATCTCTTCTTAAAAACAATGTTTAAGTATAATTAAACCTAAGTACATGTTTTATTTAGTGTGAAGTACTAAATAAATTAAATTGAAATGATACTTACTAATTGTGCTCTGGGTAGTTCAAGAAGCTTCCCAGGCCCCTCACAAGGGCAAATACACATCAACAAAAAAAGACCTATACTGATACCTAGGGACCTATACCAATTTTATGTAAATTTTAAGTGTTTATGAAGTAATTAGGTCTGAAGGTTGTTTTTGGTTCTTTCTTCTCAGGAGCCCATCTGTGGAGTGTTTGTAATTGTGAGCCAGGGCCTCCTGTCCCTCAGGCTTCAGGAATACTGCCTTTCCCATGCAGGTTTATATTAAGGAAATGTTAACTGATTTTAATAATAAAGCAAAATGTAATGAGAAAGGCAAGGCTGCTACAGAAACATCATGCCATGCGTTACAAATCCAAGTGTAAATAACTTGGAGTGAACCTTCACCACTGGGTATCTCTGCCATATCTCATATCTCTAGCATAGGTAACTGAGAATTGGTTGCCTAAAAATAACTTTACAAAAATGCTTCTCTGTTCTTTGATTTTAAATGTTTCTAAAAAATGTTTTACTCTGTTTCCAACACAGTTTATAGCCAAGCGTGAGCAATGTTGGTTAGATGTACTATATTGGGGCATGAAGGTGGATTATTATTCACACTCATCTGGATTGGCCTTAAATTCATATCCTGACCATTGTGATTGATCTTGCCCATGCTGGGCCGTCTGTATTACTACCTGGTCTCACTTTTGGTCATGATGTCATTTGTGGAATAGCCGACAGTTTGTGTTGTACAGTCCACAGGCACAGACTTCTTTTTTTCCCCTCTGTGGCCTATTTTTTGTTTGTTCTCAAAATACCATCCCAGCTGAGCTAATAGGCCAAGTCCAAGTGTAATCTACTCTGAGACTGAGCTTGTTTTTTTCCATAGCTTATTTTGGCCACTATTGATCTAACTCAATATATTTTAAACTCGTGATCAAATTCTAAGGACACTGTATTTATACTCTGTTATGATTAACAATGGAAGATTAAAGAAATAATTCTGAATTAGAGCTAAGACTTGATAGTTATCAATGGTAAAAAGTAATGCCTTATTTATCATATTACTGCACCGTGACACTGACAAGTTCTGAATAGTTTAAAGATGTCTTCCTTGTTTTCTAAATAAGAGGGAAGTAGGTTGCAAATAATTAAACACGTCTCATTGTGAATTTATGTGTGAAAAATATCTTCACATAGGGTAGTTTATGTTTTAAAGTTCCTTCAGTAGCTAATGGCTTACAATTTAGTTTAACAGCTCGGTGTGTTGTAATCAAGAGTGTGAATAGGCAATCAAATACTTCTGTGAAATTGTGCTCCCCAAAGAATTTGAGGCAAGCCTGTTTCTATGGTGCAGTCTCACCTGGGACTTGTTTAGCTTCTTTCTCAATCAGATAATATTGACAATAATGAGCTTAAAAGCAGAACTCGGAACATTCAGAATGAAGAAATTCATATAAATAAATGAAGCAATGTGATTCTTCCTTCTTTTTTTTTACTTGCACTTAAGAATTCTTGTTTGTGATCCCAAGAGATCCAAGACCCAAGATGCACAGAAGGCATCGCCATCTCCCTGTGACGTGTGCTGGATGAAATGGAAAACTGTGAAGATAATCTGTACAAACCACAAAACTGGGCTGTCTACATCCACCGCCACTTCCCTGGAACTTTGGAAACTGTGTTAGTTGTTTCCGGCCTCCCTGCTTTTCATTGTCATCATATTTAGATAATGTCAGAGAAAGACTTCTGAGTCATAGTTATTAAATTGAAGGGAACAGTCACATCAGAATAAAATGACAAGCCAGGTAGTGAGACTTCTGATGGGTTGTATTGTTTTTAAGAGATCATTATCTTCCTTCTGCACCTTGAAATCAACTATATTGCCATAATCTGGAAGTTGTGGTGTGAGGCTGAAAGATAGTGGTAAAGGGCACCAACTCTAGAGCCACGCCTCTTCATAGCCCTGCTCTGCCATCCACTGTGTGTGTGATCCTGGACATCCATAATCTATGTCTCTAAAGTGTGAAGAAGATGGGCGGCACCTATGGCTCAAAGGAGTAGGGCACCGGCTCCATATGCCGGAGGTGGCAGGTTCAAACCCAGCCCCAACCAAAAACCGCAAAAATAAATAAATAAATAAAATATGAAGAAGAACATGTTTCTGAAGGGGTGGTTGTAGAATTTAATTAAGGGGGGCTTAGTATATAGAAAGCATTCACTGGATGTTGGTTGTACTCACCCTTTGTGATGTGTCCAGAAAGCATTAGTGTAGTGCATAGCTCATAGTAAGCACCTAATAAATAATAGCCCATGCTACTTTCTCTATACCTTCACCTCATTTAGTACTGTTATCATTATGATTTAGCCACATAAATGAGGTAAGCTAGCAGAGCAGAAAACAGCCAGGTCATTCTAAAAGTTGGGGTTTTTTGTTTGGGGGGGTTTTGAGCCTCAAGCTGTTGTCACCCTGGGTGGAGTGCTGTGGCATCATAGCTCACAGCAACTTCTAACTGTTGGGCTCAAGCAATCCTCTTGCCTCCATTTTTCTATTTTTATTAGAGATGGTATCTCACTTTTGCTCAGGCTGGCCATGAACTTGTGAGCTCAAGCAATCCACCCACCTCGGCCTCCCAGAGTGCTAGGATTACAGGCGTGAGCCACTGCGTCTAGCCCAGGTCATTCTATATACTGTCCTGAAGTGTGCACATGCAAGGTTTCTGGGACTAGAGCCATCATCCAAGCAGCCCTTGCAATGGAACATTGTTTTTCTTAAATCTAGCTGAAGTACGTGTTATTCTAAAATACTGTGTTGTTCAAACTAACTTAGTGTGTACTGCTGAGAAAATGCCAAGATTTGTCAAATCATGTATTTTTACCCAGCATTTGATATTTGCAGCATTTATAATACTGTTAAAATATTTTGTTTTAGTTACAATGTTTATTTTTAAAGATAAATGCCGTAGATATATATTTAAAGTGATAATTTATTTTTAGATTCAAAAAGAGCCAGGGATAGAACTGGGCCTGCTTACCTTCACGTGTGGAAGATAGAGTTCTCTGATACGATACTTGGGTTTGAAGGAAGCATCTGCTTAGAGATTGCTAGAATTTGTGAGAGTAAACTTGTTAATTGTGATCAGGGTGTGTTTACTGGAGGTGACGTGGAACATCCTTAGGAAGAGATCTGTCAGATAGCTGGACTGAGACCTAGGTCAGGAAAATCTGGACTGAAGTTGTCAGTGTGAGATCCACATCCATACAGTTGTCACTTGATGCCATGGGAGCAGCAAAAGGCATGGAGGACACAGACCCGAGGGTGAGCCAGGGTGAATCTAGTGCCTGTGTGTCCGCTGTGTACCATATGACCGGGAGTAAGTAGTGGCTCTTTTATCTGAAGAATAAGTGTGATAATTCCTACCTCATAGGAAAAATTACTGAGAGGTCACTACCTTATTTGTTAATATTTAAATGCTTAGAATAGCAGGTGGCAGCTAGGTACAGTGGGTCATACCTTTTATCCCAGCTTCTTAGGAGACTGAGGTGGTAGGATCACCTGAGCCCAAGATTTCAAGGTTATGGTGATCTATGATCACACCAATCCAGCCTTGGTAACAGAGTAAAACCCCTGTCTCTTAAAAAAATAATAAAATAAAAAAGCAGGTGGCACATAGCACATGCTTAATAAATGTTAGCTGACACTATTGCTATTGTTATTGGTGAAATCAACTAGGGAAATTTTCTAGAGTAAGTAGAATACTGGAAACAAGAGGTAGAGAAGAAGCAGGATTCTATGGAGGAGATAGATGGTAGCCAGAGAGAGGGTGAAGACCCCCAAATGCCCAGAATGTAATGTCAGTGAAACCAAAGGGAGACTATCAAGAAGGAAGGGATGGGGCCAGCGCAGTGGCTCACACCTTAATCCTAGCCCTCTGAGAGGCCAAGGCGGGTGGATTGCCTGAGCTCAGGAGGAGTTGGAGACCAGCCTGAGCAAGAGCCAGACCCCATCTCTAAAAATAGGCAGGCGTTGTGGTAGGTGCCTGTAGTCCCCACTATTGGGAGGCTGAGGCAAGAGAGTCACTTGAGCCCAAGAGTTTGAGGTTGCTATGAGCTGTGATGCCATGGCACTCTTCTGAGAGCGACAAAATAAAACTGTCTCAAAAAAAGAAGGAAGAGAGTCATTAGTGACTTTGAAGGGTGCAGAAACGTCAAGGTAGATGGAGAATGGAAAAGTGCCCATTGGATTTAGCCACCGAAAGATCACTGGTGGCCTTGGGCAGAGTTTAGAGTAGCAGCCAGATGGCAGAGTTGACCCAAAGATGAGGTCTGAGTAAGTGGAGAGCCATTGCAAGAAGCAGGAACTGCCTGGAGTAAAAGGACAGGAGAATAGGGGAACTGTCAAAAGAGGGATGTGATGGCTGGGCTGAAATGGAAATATATGAAGAGGAGAATATGAAAGTGTAATGGGTACAGGGAGGTGATGATGTGAGCTATAGGAGGTGCCCCAGCAAATGAATAAGGGAGGGACGGCAGGGTCACCACTTCAGTAGAAGGAGTTCCGTCTACTACAGGGCCTCCTGAATAATGGAAACAACTTTGGAAGGAGCTGCCAAAGTGACATTAGTGGTGTTTCTGAGAAAATTCTCACCCAGTATGTAGGCAGTTTGTTCTCTTCTTCACCTTTTGTGGGAAACAGCACCCTCATGAACAGAAGAACCTCGTCTCGATTTTAGATTTCAGGCTTCAGTGTAAGTTGCAGGGATCCTGAGATATTTCTTGCGAAGAGCAAAATCTATCCAGTGGAGGCCTGGTCCCATCATGGTTCCCACTAGCCCTTCTCCCCTCAAGGCCCAGGAGAACTGGATCACCCCCACAGTGTGCCCTGTGGTAATTCTCTCCACAGCCCTTCTGTTTACTCTGCCTACAGGTTCAGAAAGTTGTGTGTCTCTGCAGTGGTCTTCCTTTCCAAGGGAACGCAGTCTTCCCATCCTTGATCACAGACACCTACAGGCAGGCAGTCGTACTAAGGGGGGATACAGGCCAGTTGTGTGGCCTGTGCTCCCCTGGGCCTCAGGTGCTGCGTAGACTTTGGCTGGGCCTGATACTGTGGTAGGATTTGCACCAAACATTAACCACATCAGCTTCCTGCTTCTAGGAGAGAAGATAGTTGTAGAAGTCACCTTGATGTTCTCCTGTCTGTGATCTGCAGATGTGGAATTGTTGGCATGAAAACTACTGGCTAGATAAGTTTCAAAAAACAAGGGCAAAGAGTTTTTTGGGTTTTAGTATTTTCATAAAATAGATGTAAGGAAGGAATTCTTTTTCTTTTCTTTCTTTCTTTGTTTTTTTTTGAGACAGATTCTCGAGCTGTTATCCTGAATAGAGTGCAATGAAATCATAGCTCACAACAACCTTCAACTCTTGGGTTCAAGTGATCCTCTTGCCTCAGTTTTTCTTTTCTTTTCCTTTTTTTTTTTTTTTTTTTAGTAGAGATGGGGTCTCACTTTTGCTCAGGCTGGTTTCAAACTCGTGAGCTCAAACTATCCACCACCACCCTGTCTCCCAGAGTGCTAGGATTACAGGCCTGAGCCACTGTGCCCGACCAGGAAGGAATTTCTTAAAAGGGTTATATTATGGGAAATAATGAATAAATACTTTGGATTGCCATAATCTGTATCTGGATGTTAAAGAACAATTTATAAATGTATCCACCATCCCTGTGCTGTTGGGTGGCATTGATACTTTATCTTCAGCATGGTTATGTAAAGAAATCATGCATGCTAATTTCGTCCCTAATTTGAGTCCCTAATTTGTATAGTTTGCATGTTTTAAAATTCAGTAAGCAAAAAATAGGGCATTGTGGTATAGAAAAAGGAAGCACTTTCCTCAGAGTCATTTGTCACAAGTGGTACTTCAACCACTACTTCCTTCTAGTGATGTTAAGTGTAAAACCGGATCTTCTTTGTATGAGGATTAAGAGGAAAGAAAGAAAAACAACACTGAGAACAAAAAAGGTCATAGAGTGTGATCAGAAGATGAAAAAGGTAAATTAAGTGGTATAATAACAAGGTACAATGCTAAGAGCTTAGTAAAAATGGAATCCAAGGCATCTATGGTATATGGTACAAATTACTTCATTTTTTTTCCTCTACTTAGGAATTAAAAATATATCTCCAAATTTTTATGAACCTCTTAGGGAAAAACAGGGTACATTAAAAAGAAAACTCTGTAGTTTTTCTTTATAATAGCTAACTCCTTAAAAAATAGCTGTCAGCGTTTAACATTTTGTTGACGTAATTCACACCAACTCCACTTTGATGTGTGTGTTACTCTCATTTTACAGATGACTAAACTGAGGTTTACGGATGACTTGTCCAATATTCCACACATAGTGAGTCGCAGAGCCCAGATACAGAGTTCAGAGCCAAATCCAAGTTGGTACCAAAATCTTATAATCCTTCTTGTTTTTTTCTGATCTTTCTCAAATCATATGGCTTGAAAGAGGCTAATAAGTTTTTAGCTATAGTACAGAGGTGATCAAACTATGACCTGTAGGCTATCTGGCCCTCCACCTGTTGTTTTGTGGCCTGAAGAATATTTGGTGACACCTGAAAATTAGGTAAAATCTAATTTCAGTATCTATAAATAAAATATTATTGTAACACAGCCATACCCGTTCACTTATGTTACTGCCTGTGGCTTTCACACTCCCAGGATAATAGTGAATGGTTGTGACCGAGACCTATTTTATGGCCCACAAAGCCTAAAATATTTACTATGTATCTGGCCTTTTGTAGAAAAACTTGCTGACCCGTAGAATATTAAAACAAAAATCTGTGATCAGAAGTTTTGTATGGGAGTTCAAAGTTCGTTAAAGCTTTCACACACTTTAGGTCTTTTGATGGCTCCACCAGCCAGTGAGACAGATGGTGTTTGCCTTGTTGTACCAATGAGGAAGGGGATGCCTAGCCATGTGGTCTCATCAGCACTGTGCAGCTTTTCATGTTCACTAACTTTCTAGGTGGCTAATTTTATTTGGCATCTTAAAATGGGAATTTATTTTGGCCTTTCAGCTTGAGTATTTTCACTCAGTTTTCTACTATCTCGAGAAACGTCCTATCAGATTGAGACCGCCTTGCCCCAGTGGCTCCCGAAAGACCTCCCTGGCTCGGCGCTCACTGCACTTTGCTCTGACTGTGGAGCCCATGCACTGGTGTTGCCTCCATCCTTCCCTCTTCTCCTCTGCCCACCACAGTGCCTGGACCTAGTAGGCACTCAGAGTTTAAACAAATGAATGAATGTCTGATCAAGTTAGTCTTAAATTACAGAAGTAAAAGCCGTAATACTAGCTTCATCCTCGTAGATAAAACCTTTCATTTCTGAATTTGTGACAGTAGTGTCTTTACAAAAAAAGATGATAGAAGAGAAAAAGATAGAACTATGAATTTTAAGGTATGTTTTGTTGAAGAATTTGGCATAAATTTTATATAGAGTTTTATAATTTAAGAAAATGTGTAGACGCACCCCAGGTATCCATCGAGCAATGAATGGATAAACAAAATGTGGTGTATACGTGCAGTGGGAGGAAACTCTGACGTGCCACCACAAGGGTGGACCTCAAAGACACTATGCCAAGTGAAATAAGCTGGTCACAAAAAGCAAACACTGCATGCATAACTTCACTTAGCAGGCACCTGGAGAACTCGAATTCATAAGGGCAGAAAGTAGAGTGGTGGTGGCTAGAGGTTGGGTAGAAGGAGGAATCAGGGTTATTGTTTAATGAATATGCAGTTTCAGTTTGGGAAGATGAAAAGTTCTAGAGGTAGATGATTGCCCAGCAATGTGAGTATACTTAATTCCACATTGAATGTGCACTTAAAAATAGTTAAAATGCTAAATCTTATGTGATTGTTTATTTTATTACAATAAAAACACACACATGTACACACATCCACAGGATCTATTAACTTTTAAAAATCATGTCTACTTTGACTACCTAATCAAAATTATATATTAAAAGAGACTGTCCTTTTAAACTATTAATATTGGTTTTTCAAATGAAATATTTACCATTTGCTATGTAATATCTCAGTGATTTAGTCCTAACATGATTTAAAATGTAAAATTAAGTGTGTCATCTTCCTCTTCCATGTGGTATTTTCAAAGTACTGTGTGTTGATGTGTAGAATTTGTAAGAAAGATTATGTAGATTTATGGTTACTGAGTATAAATTATTCTTTCTTTTCTGACTTGTTAGCAGTTTATGGAAGAAAATTAAAAATACTGAGTAAGCTGAGGAGCATCTTCCAAAGATACCAATTCTTTTATTTTTTTTCCCCTTTGGAGACGGAGTCTCACTAGGTCATCCCTTGATAGAGTGCTGTGGCATCACAGCTCACAGCAACCTCAAACTATTAGGCTCAAGTGATTCTCCTGCTTCAGCCTCCCAAGTAGCTGGGACCACAGGTGCCCGCAACAATGCCCAGCTATTTTTGTTGTTGTTGCAATTGTCATTGTTGTTTTTTAGCAGGCTTGGGCCAGGTTCAAACCCACCAGCTTCGGAGTATGTGGCCAGCACCCTAGCCACTGAACTACAGGTGCCACCCAAGATACCAGTTCTTCATTAAATCATCGTATGAAGTTTCAAGAGTGGAATTTATTAAATCAATCAGCATATATTTTTAAATAGGATATTTATAGCTGTTACATATTTCATGCCTTTCATGAAAATTCTTAAAACATTCTTTTCATGGGCAGCACCTGTGGCTCAGTGGGTAGGGCACCGGCCCCATATACCGAGGGTGGCAGGTTTGAACCCAGCCCTAGCCAAACTGCACCCAAAAAGAAAGAAAAAAAAAAAAGAACGTTCTTTTCTTTAATAGGTCATATTTGAAGGCTTTAACTAACAGTGAAAATTGGGATCATAGTGTGGTTTTACATGAGCAAATGATGCTTACTCTATTTTATTTGCAGACATTAATGACAGAAAGAAATGCCCAAGGCAAAACTAATTAAATATTTACAAAGAACTATAAGATAAAAAATAAGCCACCCTACAGACATCTAGTCCCATTTCCCGAAGGTTAAAACCTTACCTAGAATTAAGTTTCTTGAGTATGCATCAGGAAAAAAAATTTTTCTGCATTTTCCAGCATATATGCCTTTTTAAAAACAACTGCCTAGATACATTCATTCACCTTGCCCCCGGCGGAAGGGACCATGCTCATTCATTTCCTGGCCAAGGAACCCATATACCTATTATATACCCCGAGACTAAAAGTCTAAAGGGGGAGACGGGGAAAGACCGGGAGAGAAACAGAGAGAGCTTTTCTCTCCCCACTTGAGTTCTCTCTCTCTACCAGGAGCTTTAGTGTTTTCTGTATTCT
>CAUYON010203590.1:0-11799 GCA_963573935.1 Arctocebus calabarensis | reverse complement strand
CCTCTAAAACTAAAACAGGGTGAGTCATGTTAGAAAAAGCTCACTAGAGGGAAAAAAGAGAAGTGGGGATGAGATAAAGTTAAATTATACTGTATCTAAAGCTCACCTTTTGGAGGAGGGGGGGTTGAAAACAGTGATATTTGGCTCAGCGCCTATGACTCAGCGGGCTAAAGCACCAGCCACGTACACCTGAGCTGGCATGTTGGAATCCAGCCTGGGCCCGCCAAACAACAATGACGGCTGCAACCAAAAAATGGCCGGGCGTTGTGGCAGGCGCCTGTAGTCCCAGCTACTTGGGAGGCGGAGGCAGGAGACTCGCTTGAGCCTAGGAATTAGAGGTTGCTGTGAGCTGCAATGCCACAGCACTCTACCTAGAGTTACAGCTTGAGGCTCTGCCTCAAAAAAAAAAAAAAAAAAGAAAACAGTGATACTCTACTAGGATCAAAATAGAACAGAAAATTACCAGTACATGTTTTAAACAACACATGGGCCTACCTCCCACACAAAAAGTGCATATAACACAGGGGTTCAGGAGGAGACTGAGTATGTGTGAATGCTGAGCAAGGGGATAAGACAGTGGCTTATCATTCTGGCTGCCTCACAAGATTAGTATCTTAGTTTGATTTTTTTATATGTTGATAGGCAAGAGTTGGAAGACCAAAAAATACATAAGATTTCATTTAATTTAGAAAGTTTCTACTTAAAAGTTCATTTAACCTATCACTTGTTCTCTGCTATGGAAAGAAACTAAAAGAACTTCAGATACAAGAAAAAGACAGTTCCTGTCTTTGTGGTGCGTGCACCCCCTTCTCTTCCTTTGATATTTCACACTGAAGATTTTCTTTTGTCTTGACTATCAATTGATCCTTCAACTTGAAACAGACGTAGAGGCAACAGTAACCAAACTCCTTTTCCTTTCCTACCTCCATGATGTACAACTTACAGAGGGGTCAGTCAACATCCCCACACACTTGTCATCTCAGTAACACCTAATTACTACATATGTCCTGTTTGCATAGCAACATGAAACTTTAAATCATTAAATAATTCCTTGATTCTGCAATATAAAAATGGTTAATATTGAAACCTGCAAAAATGCCAAAATCCATTTGGGGCACAAATTAGTAAATCAACATCTAATCCCTCAGAAAATATATGAAAACCTAAACTAGTCAGTGTTGGTTAATCCCTATTACCTGAACTTTACAACCATTAATACAAATTTAACTTCATACAGAATGGCTGTAAAGAGAGAGAAACAAAATTATTCTAAAGTTATACGCAAAAATAAAATGCATTTACCGATATGAGTAACAGATTCCATGGAGAAATGTAAATGGCTATGTATGATGGAATTATGGGTGTAAAAATGTGATGCTATAAAGTGATACTTTAAAATTTTTAATATTTATTACTGCTTCTTCATAGGACTGGCAAATACCTCCACAGGCATATGTATACGTTATGCAAGTGTATGTATATATTTTAAATTTTCATAACTATTCATAATATAGCACAAAAAGTGAATTGCTAGAATACTGCTGTAGCAAATATTAGTATTCTAGACTGTGTAACAGGTAAAACTATTTGGAATTTATATTTGACTCACACTTAGATGTCTGAAAATAGATTGACAATTTTTATTCATAAACCTAAAGTTCACTGTGTGCTCCTACTTTATGATCATAAAGGTATTAAAAAATTCATATTTATCCTTACTCTTTGTTTCCTGTCCTTAGAATACCTCCTTATTAACAGCAAAACAACCATTCAATTTCCCAGGGGGTGGGGTAGGAAAACAACATGTAAAATTATTCTTTAATACAGAAAAACATAAAAGGTTTTCTGAATGTCTTAGATGAACATACAGTTTGTTCTGACAGGTATTATAAAACTGCATTTGAAGATTCAAACTGGCATACAAGGAAAGGTGCTAGCATTACCATCAAAATGTTAACATTCTCTTCAGGTGAAATTATTTTTTAACTTCTTGGTGCTTTATAACGTTGTTTAGTAGAAGAAATAGTATTTACTAAAATATACGTTTTAAAAAAAATAGCTGCCCACAAAATTTCTGCATTGTAAGTGAATACAGGTTTTACTGAACTCTCATTCTCTATTCTTTCTCATTTGCTTACTACCATTAACCAAGAAGTCATACAATGAAATTACACAGCACAGAAAAACAAAATCTTTCTGATGCTGAGCCAGAAGAACGTATGAAAAAGACAACCAGAAACAAAACCACAGAAGCTTGAAAGCAGGAAGAGATCAGAGCAATGATAAAACCACAGCATGATCCTCCACTATGACACCATGACAGGTGATAGTCACTCCAACACAGAAAATGTAATTTTTGCATAAAACATTAACTTTCTTATTGTTAAAAAGTTTCAAAAGAAAGTTTTTCCATCTGTCTTTCCTCCTCTGGCCTTACATCTGATGAATGCTATACCAAAGAATATACTCAATTCAACTGGTCAATGGCTCCCTTTTAACAACTACAAGGTAGCTATCACATATTCTTTTCTTCTAGCTTAATAGTTTTAATCCTGAGACCCACTTGTTCATCATGCTCTGGGTTCCACCATTTACCTTCCTATTTCTGTGCTCTGGCTGCACACATTTGTTAATAACCCTTCTTGATAATCAGCACGGACTAAATTGCGCTGAAAATCATATGCCTAAAATGAAACAAAACTAACACGGGCTATATCCTGAACGCTACATTTCTTTTATTAATGCTAACAGCAAATCAGCTTAAGTGGTGAACCCTCCAAACCACTGTGTCAACTATGATATTTTAAAGAATTTCTAACAAGAATGGCAATTAATTTCTTAGTGCCATGTAAGCATCTATTAAGATGACTAGTGGTTTGCTTGTCACAAGATCATTTTATCAATGTACTTCCTAATATCAAAGCACACCCTAGGATAAACTTGACTTGTTTTTAGTAGGTGTCATTTAATATAATATATAATTAAATGATTTCCTAAGACTGGGCTCGGTTCCCATAGTTCAGTGGTTAGGGTGCCGGCCACATACACCGAGGCTGGCAGGTTCAAAACTGGCCCGGGCCAGCTAAACAATGACAACTACAACAAAAAAATAGCCGGGCATTGTGGTGGGCACCTGTCATCCCAGCTACTTGGGAGGCTGAGGGAAAAGAGAATTACTTAAGCCTAAGAGTCTGAGGTTGCTGTGAGCTGTGACACTACACCACTCTACCGAGGGCAACATAGAGACATTCTGTTTTCAAGGAAAAAAAAAAAAATGATTTCCTAAGACTGAATTCAGAATTTTCATTTATCTTTCCATGTGAGCCTGTTTCATAAAAGTTATTCTATGTGAGTGTTGATGTATAAGTCTAGTTTGGGCATTAAAGGTTACATGGGCTTCATGAATGAACTGAAGAGCTGCAATTTACATAAACTTTTAAATTCAAACTTTCATGTGTTACTGGTTTAGTCACAAATTTCAACCTTATACTTATGTTTCTGTTTTCTTTTCACCCTTGAGAAGAAAGTATATGTTATATAATAGCTGACCATACATGAAACTATCCTTATTCCTCTGCAATTCTGAGGTCATTGCAGGTTTTATCATACAATGTATGTGCCATTCTTTCAGTTTTGTGCCATTAACTATTGATAAAAATATGGCAAAGGGCTCAGCGCCTATAGCTCAGCAGCTAGGGAGCCAGTCACATACACTGGGGCTAGCGGGTTCAAACTTAGCCTGAGCCTGCTAAACAACAACTACAATGAAAAAATAGCTGGGTATTGTGGCAGGCACCTGTAGTCCCGGCCGCTTGGGACTACAGCAAGAGAATCACTTAAGCTCAAGAGTTTGAGGTTGCTGTGAGCTGTGATTCCATAGCACTCTACCAAGGGCGACATAGTGACATGTTTCAAATAAAAAAAAACATGGCAAAAGATACACTGAGGGTAGACCCTTCTGGTATGCCACTAGAAACATGCTCTCAAATCACTTCAAGTCATAACTATCATCATCACTATGCACAATCTTTCAACCCAGCATAAATCCAACTAACTATAGTACTTGCAATCCATGCTTTTCCAGTGTATTCTAAAGAGTATCAGAGTAAAATCTAGAAATACTAAGAGGATACCTCAGAAAGGTAGGGTCTAGGAGAATAGGTCTTCTCAGGGAGACCACAAGGATACATCTGCAGGGTCCTCTTCATGGTAACTCAGCTCTTGGGAATTTGTAAACTTAACTTCCTGGAACTTGGGAATTTCCAAGTTCTGTGAAATCCTATAGTTCTGTAGGGGCTGGAATAACATCTCCTGTTTGATTCAAACTGGCCAATGAGAAGGGTACCTATGGGTTGGAACTTTTGACTGTTGATAAAAAGGAAAAGACCAAGCCAGTTGGGGAGAGCGGCCATTTGGAGTTCTATGCCATTAAGCTCCCAGCCGGTAAATAAAGCCCTTCCTCTTATAAACATGGTGTTTGGGTGCTCTTTCTCTCCTTTGGGCCTTGCCTTCCTGTAACATTTTTGGTTCCCTGACTGGGAAGCGAGATCACCCTTGGAGAGAACACACACCTGGTAGTTGCCGCCAATCCTCTGGACACCCACTTGGGGGCCCCGATCGGCCTGGGCGATGTGAACCACTTGGCGCGAGAGGGAAGCAGTTTGGTACTCTCTGTGTGGATGCCTTGACTGGGTGGAGAAAGGACCCCCACGGCCGGGTCTTCAAGTAGTCAAACACTGGGAAGAACTGGCATGCAGTTAACAGGTACCTACACAGGGAGACATCTAAGGCAAGGTATGACAGATCTGGGGTTCCCACTACAGTTTAGGTGGAAGAAGGAGCCTGATGAACTCCTTGGGCATTAGATCACCGGCAGGTCTGTTAAGAGGTATGTGAGTTTGTGGATGTGGTATGACTGAGAGAACTCTGAGGGTGGAGTTGGACCTCCCTTCACAGGACCTAGGGGAGTGTTGGTTTGCCTCCTATGGCTAAGTGGCAGCTTGAGTGGGAAATCAACAAGGTTAAGAAATGGGTTGGAATTGTGTGCATGTGAGTGCTTGGAGAATGACTGAGGTGGGTAACAATAGGTAGTTTCGCCCCCCATTCCCACTCCACCCCTAGGTGAAACGAATGTGTTGAGTGCCCCCTTCTTTCCTGCTCCAACTTTGCCTCCTGGCTATTAAAGTTCCAGGTTTTCTGTTTTCTGTGTTTAGCAACTATGTGGCCATGTGGGACTTGGGGGAAAATGAAAAGACATTAGAAAGGATTACTATGTTGTAGTTTTTTTACTGGAATTTCTTCAGTAAGTCCTTGGTCTCAGGAATTTGAGAATTGAGCCTGAGGACCACAGAACAGTGATAAAATGGGATTTTGTTGGACTGAAGGGCATGCAGAGGGAGTGGAGAGTGTCCCAGCTATTGGCAGAACCTTGGAAAGTGTTGTAGTTCAGGCAGTCCGGTGAGCTCTGAATGGCCCTTGAAAATCTAGGGGGAAAAGGGTAAATCTTGTGCCAGGCAGGGCTGTACCCATATCCACAACAGGTCTCCAAGGTGAACAGCCTCAGGAAGGAGGGAGGAGGCCCACGTTGGAGGTTTCCTACATGAGTCCTTTGTCTAGGGGTAAATAATTGGCCCTGAGAGATATTTTGGCCAGAACTAGGTAGATGGCAAAATACCTTATCAAACTGAATGGGTATCCTAGCAAATGAATGAATGTAGCCCCTCACCTTGGGTAAGGTTATTAGGTCTTTGCTGTGGTTTTTGTCTGGGGAGGGGAATAGGGTGTGTGCTTCTTAGTCAGGATGGAAGCCATCCAGAAGTTTCAGGCTTCTTTGTTCATGACCTTGCTGGGGCTCAGAGGATTTGTGCCTGGAGATGAGTCTGATGTCTGAGCTCATCTGAGCCTGAAAAATGGGAGTTCCCTGTCTAGCCCTGAGTGGGAAAATCCTGTATCAATGTTATATCTCATAAAATGTCTCTCCTTTGTAAAATGTAATAATTTGGTTGTTTACATTGGAGAAACTGAGCCATCAAAGGATAAGATTCTTGCCTTTTAAACCTTCTAATTATCAGTTTGGTAAAGTGAATGGGTGACTTCATAGTGGACTGAGATCCTGTTTTGGAGGAAGTGGGTTTTTGAAAGTAAGAGAAAGTAGACAGAAAGGAAAATGGCATTGTGTAGGGAAAGAATCTTGTGTGAATTGTCCTGAAACAGAATGGATAGTTGTTTAAGAAAGTGAAAGGGAGGGCAGAAGTTAAAGAAAGTTTAGAATGTTTGTAGATTGTGCAGGTTAAATAAAGCTCATAAAAGGGAATTTGTGAAGGAATTTACATGTACTCCAGTTGACTATGTCATTTCCTTTAAAGTCTCTGGCTTGTAACTTTGTGTAAACAAATGTTTTAAGCCTTTGATGTTTGACAAACCTTCCAAACTCAAAACTCTAAATTTGGGGGTTGGCACCAATAGCACAGTGGTTGCAGCACTGGCCACATGCACCGAGGCTGGTGGGTTCAAACTCAGCCCAGGCCAACAAAAAAAACCCCCCAAAACACAACTCTAAATTTGGTCTTTTTGAAATATTAAGACCACTGAAAACCTAAGAAAAACAAATTAAACTTATTTATTAAAAATGTATAGGAAACACTGTCAAATATGAAGTGGTGATTAAATAATCAATTTTAATTAAGTATGGGTTATGATTTTATATATATATACACGTTCCAACATTATAAAGCATTTGTCTTTCTTAACGTATAAGACATTGGTCTATAATAACATGCTGTCAGTAATAATTTTAATTCATCTAAAAAAAAAAAAAAAGTGTTTTTTGTAACTGAGTCCAAAGTTTGTCCTAAAAAGAAAAGAAATATTAAGAGAGGCTGACAAATTTTCTTGAATTCAAATTCCTGATATCTTTAGAAATTGAGTACCTTCGGACTAAAAGCAGACTTTTAGAACTTTCATTGGAAAGTTAACATATCTATGAGTACTGCTAACCTAACTTTAAACAGAACAGAAGTCAGTTATGGGGAACTGGGTTAATTTATTATGGCTTTTTATTTGAAATATTGTTGATTCTTTCTATGTTCTGTTTTCCAGAAGTCAAGAAAATCATTCTCTGTCTTTTAAGCTATTTGTACCTTTTCAAGCAATATATGTCCTTATGACCAGAATTTGAAACATGTCTTTGATTTCTCTGGAATTTGAAAGCCATTTGTAAGTATTCTTAATTTCTGACAGTACAGTTATATGTATAAGTTCAAAAAGAATCTGTTTTGTTCTATAGGACATGATGAAGGCACTGGTTATTTTACTAAGGATTTGGCTGCAATAGCCATTTCCAGAAGTGTCCAGACTGCGTTATGGAACTAAGGTTGACTTTATAAGGCCAATAAAAAAGCCCTTTGGAAAAATGGCCAGATACCCATCAGTAACATTTCCTGCTCTGTGGTAAGTAACGACCACTGCTTACTGATGGGTCCAGATGAGCAGCAAGCTGGGTATACAGTGGTTACCTTAACAGAGACTGTAGAACAGTGGTTCTCAACCTTCCTAATGCCATGACCCTTTAATACAGTTCCTGTGGGTTGCGACCCACAGGCTGAGAACATCTGCTGTAGAGGCTTAAGCCCCTACTCCAAGGAACATCGGCTCAGAAAATTGTCTTGACTCGAGCCTTAGAACTAAATCAAGGGAAAAGAGTGAATATCTACACAGACTCCAAGTATGCTTTTCTGACTCTCCAAGTACACAGGGAATTGGATAAGGAAAAGAGACTATTAAATTCTGGGGAAACAGACATTAAATATCAGCAGGGGATACTTCAGTTGCTAGAGGCAGTATGGAAACCCCAGAAGGTGGCAGCGATGCACTGTCATGGACATCAAGGAGATGCTTCTACCATCACTAAAGGGAACACTAGGGTCGGTACTGAGGCAAAAAAGGGCTGCATCCAAACCGTACCAGGTATTATGAGTGGCTCCCCTTATCCCATGGGTTCCGGAGCTCTCACCTACCTATTCCCAAGAGAAGGAATACTGGGCAACAAAGAGGAGCCAGGAAATGGAGGGAGAACGAATAAAGATGCCAGATGAATGAGTAGCAGTCCCCCAGCTTCTAGGAATCACTGTGGTATGACAGGCATCTTTGATGAAGTTGCTGGGCTAGTACCTTTACATCTCCACCTGGCAGCCTTAGCCAAAACTGTCAATCTGTAGTGTATCACCTGCAACCAATTCAACGTGTGCCAAGGACTGATGGCACCCCCAGGAATCCAGTTGTATGGAGCAACGAATGCCCTTCAAGGACTTCCAGATAAATGTTACTGAAATGGCCAGGTGTAGAGGGAACAAGTACTTCCTGGTAAGGGTTTGCACATACTTGGAATGGGTAAAAGCCTTCCCCATCAGGATAAAAAGTACTCTTTAAGTAGTAAAAAGTGTTGCCTGGATAAACTGTCCCATGGTTTAGGTTGCCACTCTGATCTAAATTTCACAATGGGCGAGATTTCATAACAGAAATATTGCAAATAATAGCCAAAGCTTTGGGTATCACCTGGAAAGTATATATAAATTATAGGCCTCAAAGCTTAAACAGGATAAAATGCATGAACAGGGCCTTAAGAACAGGAATCGGTAAACTCTGCCAAAGTAAAGGTCAATTGGATACAGATCTTGCCACTGGTGTTATTCAAAGAGGCCTCTGTCAATCCTCTGCAATTTAGCAGTGACTCCTAAAAGAACTAGGAAAGACTGAACTGAATAGACAAAAACCCTAAAATCTCCACTGGGATAATTAACCGTCTTCTGTTTAGTCTTTTGTGTCTGTAAATCCTTTCTCTCTGGAGGATCAAGGGGACCAAGTCTAGGTCCAGAATCAGAACCTGGTTCCCCTCAAACCAAGGTAGAAAGAACTTTACACATCATCCTGACCACACCCACGGCAGCAAAGGTGAATGGAATCCTCACCTGGAGTCATCACAGCTGGCTGAATAGGGCTTCACTGCCCTCTGGGGAAGTAAAGGCAACTTTTTAAGATGGTAAATATGCCTTGCTCCAGCCATATACTGGGAGCTGGCTGGTCAATGCCTGGCTGAAGCCTGAGGAAACTCCTCTAGGAACTTGTCTTAATTGGATTTTGGACTTTGGGAAAAGTGGGGGATGGATGTCACACAGGGAAAAGTAAAAACTCGTATGTGTATTAGCCCACCACCACAGTATTATTAAGGCTTGAGTAAAGAACCCAAGAACAGTCACAGTCCCTAAAATCTAAGTGCCGAAAAGTAACTAATATTGGCACCTGCAGAGGCAAGCTTCTATTAAGACGCCAAATTAAAATATATTGGAGTCTCACTCAGCGCCTGTGGCTCAACGGGCTAATGCGCCAGCCACATACACCTGAGCTGGCGGGTTTGAATCCAGCCTGGGCCTGCAAAATAATAATGACGGCTGCAACCAAAAAATGGCCAGGAATTGTGGCAGGCACCTGTAGTCCCAGCTACGTGGGAGGCTGCAGCAAGAGACTTGCTTAAGCCCAGGAGTTGGAGATTGCTGTGAGCTGTGACTCCACAGCACTCTACCGTGTGCAATAAAGTGCGACTGTCTCTACAAAAAAAAAAAAAAAAAAAGGAGTATAAGGTTTCTAAAATATATTGGAGTCTCAAAAGGGGGGAATGAGAGAGGATACCTGGGAAAGGTGGGGTCTAGGAGAACAGGTCTTCTCAGGGAGACCACAATGACAGACCTGCAGGGTCCTCTCCATGGTGACTCAGCTCTTGGGAATTTGTAAACTTAACTTCCTGGAAGCTGGGGTACCTATGGGTTGAAACTTTTGACTGTTGATAAACAGGGAAAGACCAAGCCAGTTGTGGAGCACGGCCATTTGGAATTCTTCTAGGCCATTAAGCTCCCGGCCGGTATAAAGCCCTTCCTCTTATAAACACGGTGTTTGGGTGCTATTTCTCTCCGTTGGGCCTCGTCTTCCTGCAACAATGCTAGATCTAAGCATTAATTCTTCTGATTTTCTACCCCATAAACATTTCAAAATTATATATTCATTTTTTGTCTATCACTTAAATTATAGAAGTACTAACCAAACTGTCTCAAAGAAGCAAAAAGTAATCAGTACACCAGAAAAAAAAAACACTTAAAATACTTGCCTCAATTTCTGTTCTACTACAAAAAATAAATAAATAAATAAATAAATAAATCCAATACTCCTTCTAATTAATTAGGAAAAGATATGGCTTTACTATGATGTATAAAACCTAAAACCTATCTTGAAATGAGTATTTTTTTTTTTACAGTTTTTGGCTGGGGCTGGGTTTGAACCCACTACCTCCGGTATATGGGGCCAGCGCCCTACTCCTTTGAGTCACAGGCACCACTCTTGAGATGAGTATTTTGCTTGTTTGCTTGTTTTTGGCCGGGACTGGGTTTGAACCCACCACCTCCGGCATATGGGGCGGGCGCCCTACTCCTTTGAGCCACAGGTGCCGCCCGAGATGAGTATTTTACAGTGAAGAAGGCAACTAAAAGTTTTAATTTGTAAAAGTAACGTAAAAAAGTTTCAAAGTAACTATTAAAAAACTAAAAAACAAACAAAAAACAGAATATAATTCCATTTATGTAAAATGTCTAAATAAAACAGGAAAATTTATAGAAACAAAAAGATCAATGATTGCCTATACTTATGTGATTCTCAGTAAACTACAAAAGAATGTGAAGGAAGTTTTTTGGGTGTTGAAAATATTCTACAACTGAATTATGATGATGACTGTATAGCTATAAATTTAATAAAAATCAGTGATTTTTGCTATAATATACTTAAAAAGGGTGAATTTTATGCTACGGAAGCTATGTTCCATAAAAATCAATAAAAAAGTAAGTGGACTGAGGGGCCAAAGAAATAAGACAAACACATCCGAGTTTATAAGAATGTGTTCACAGGCTGTCGAAGACACTATCCCCTTACTTCCTTGCACGATCCAGTATCTGTAGGAAAGAAGCACCTGTTGTAAAACACTCAGACCCATCTTTTATTATGGGCCAGTAACGGCTTCTGGCAGGTAAATCATGAAAAATCCATGCTAGCATGCATCTACTTGCCTATATTTTCCCAAGAGGGTGAGAAGAAAAGGGAATCAATTTTTAAGGAGAAATTACCATGTGCCTGACACTGAGGCCAAGTTCTTTATCTCACTGAAACCTGACAAGAATCCTATAAAATAGACATTATTTAACCTTATTTTACAAAACAGAAAAAGGAGGTTCAAACAAGTTAAATATTTCATCCAAGACCACAAAACAAACAAGCAATGGTATCAAAACTGGAATCCATACTTATCAATGATTTCTAGTTCTATACTCCATTACATAGGACTTATGTTGTTCTGAGATGCCAAATTTTCTTACAAAACGGGTCAAGAAAGTAACAAAAAGATAAGAAAAAATACCTCAAACTTCCAGTTTCCAAAAATATATTTTCTTCACCAAAATTTGCTTTCCTATAAATGTGCTTACTTGAAAATATTTCAATTGAACAAAGGCAAATTACAATAGCCCTCTATAGTCATGCATCTTCTCAGAGACATTTACAAAGCTATCCCAAGAACAATTAGTTGCAAGTGTAAAGAACAATAGTGAACTATAAATTAACAAACCCTTTGGTTGGGCTGCTTTGTGTTTCTGACATAAAGATGCATTTCCTTTTAGCAGGAGGGTCTTCCTCTTCATCAGAAGAGCTTTCTACTGTGAGGTCAATAACATCCACTTTCTTCTTACTTGCCTCACTGGCTGTTGT
>CAUYON010203589.1:0-12054 GCA_963573935.1 Arctocebus calabarensis | reverse complement strand
CATTGGATACTTTTTCTTCCATTCTTGAGATACTTTGCTAAGAAGAATATGTTCCAGCTCCATCCATGTAAACACAAAAGAGGTAAAGTCTCCATCTTTCTTTAAGGCTGCATAGTATTCCATGGTATACATGTACCATGTGGTTTTCTTTATTGATTCAACTAATGTAGTGTGTTCTATTAGTTGATTTTCCCATATGGAGTTGAACTGGCAATCCTGGTAATAAATTCCATTTCAGATATGTGTATAAAATATTTTGTATGCTACTGAACTTGTCCTGCACCTATACAGTATCTCACTTATAGATAGCATACTGTATATCCCCCCTTGCCCCAGAAAAATATACTGGTACCATCATAGCTCAAGGAAATGCAAGCTGCTAAGCTCAAGTGATCCTCTTGAGTTTATGCCTCTGAGCATCTGAGAATAGAGGCCCGTGCCACCACTACTGGGGAAGTTTTGCACTTATTTCTTGGACATGTGGGGTCTTGCTCTGTAGCTCAGTCTGGTCTGAAACCCCTTAGCTTCCAGTGCTATTTCTGCTGAGGCCTCTGAAATTGCTGGCATTATAGGTGTGAGCTATGGTGCCGGTATGAGCTCTTATGCTCCATGTTTATGTTTTGGTGAAGGTTTCTCTTGATAATCCTCATAGATGACAGCCCATACATTACAAAATAACAACTCTATTAAGGTATAATTTACACACTCCAAAATTCACCCATTTCAATTATAGAGTTCAATACTACACACTCAGGGATTACTTGTGTAGTTTGTTTTTTAATAAAGAATTTTCCCTTAAGGCATAGAGAAGAGAGATTAAAAAAAAAAAGAATGAAGGAAAGGAAGGAATCAAGAGTGCAAGTGAATGAGAGAGAAATTGGTGGAAGAGAGGATAAAGTGAGGGAGGAGTGAAAGGAGTGAGGGATGGAGGGAAAAAAAGACAGAGAAAATGACCAAATTTTGTGGCTCCCTCCTGTAATGCCAGCCCTCTGGCATGCAGGTATGAGTGGAGTTCTTGAAATAGGGGGTGCTGAGAATGGACTGAGCAAGAGTCAGACCCTCCCTCTACTAAAAATGGAAAAATCATAGAGGAATTGCGAGAGGCAACTGATTTCCTAGGCAAATGGGAGTCTCAGTCAGGAGGATTGTCTGAACCCTGCAGTTTGAAATAGCTATGATCTAGGCTGAGGCCATGAAAAACTGGCCTATGTCACATACAGAAACCATATCTGAAAAATACCCATACACACCCAAACCAACAAAGATTTTCATCATATAAAAGGCCAGAATTACCTTGATGGTTCAAGCAAAGTAGACATGCTTAAGACCTTTGAAACTATGACCAAATTGAGGCTGTAGTCAGGCAAAGTAAATTTGTAAGTTTCTCTCAAATGGATGCTTTGGTGTAGGTGTCAAACTGGTGCTTGAAGTACTGTTCCAGGGACGTTGCTTGTGGCAAAATGGGGAGGGTACTAGCCCCGTAAAATGAGGGTGTTGAGTTCGAAGTCAGCCCTGCCCAAACTGCAAAAAACAAAAACAAAAACAAAACAAAACAAAAACAGCCACGGGTTATGGTGGGCTCCTATAGTCCCAGCTACTCGGAGGTTGAGGCAAATGACTCGCCTAAGCTCAGGAGTAGGAACTTGTGGTAACTGTGATGCCACCAAACTATGGAAGGTGACAAAGCAAAAGTCTGTCTCCAAAAAATAAAATAAAAGCAAAAAACCAAAAGCGTCCTACTTAAGTGACTCCATGAAGTTATGTCAGCTGTGATGCAGCCTGAGTCACATTGCTGTACAAAATCTCAACTGTTGTGTCAGCTTAGTGCCAGGATTCTCAACCTTCAATAGAATCAACAATGCACAAAAGAGAGATCACTTCTGTGTCTCTGGATGGAGGGCTAAGAATTGTCTTCATTCAAACACTTGAAGCACACCAGCTGAAGTGAGCAGAAAAGGCCACTTAGCATCTTTGACCAGAAGCCTGTATCCCAGAACATTACAGGATAAAGTCACTAGATGGTTACCATGGATAACATCACAATGAATGTGCCCCTGGATTACGATCCTTAAGCTCAACCTTATTCCTGCTAAGCATGTGTAGTGGTTATTTGGTTTTTTTGTTTGGTTCAGACTATTACAAAAGAGAGGTGTTCTTTTCCCCACACTTAATTCCTGCTTCCAAAAGTTTGTATATACAGCCAAGGAATTCAGCATTCCTTCCTTTCCTTTTCATGGCATGGATTTGTAAGTAAGTTAAAGAGTATGGTTTATACCTAGTTCTTCCTTGAGATGTTACAGAACATTAACCTGAGCACAAAGATCAAACCGTGATTTCGCAGATGTGAAATCACAAAACTCATGATATTTTGCTTCTTTCTCTAGAACTGGCTTTTTTTTTTTTTGAAGGTAGGTGTCTCATTGAACTTCCTCTCTCGAAATCTGGTTAGGCAATGTGTCCAGTAGTGTACTCCATACCTGCAGTTATTTATGATGATCATGAGAAATATCCACCTATTTGGAAAGTTCCAACATTCCTGTCCTCTAGGCCAAGTATGTCCAAACTTTTGGTTTCTTTGCCATATGGGAAGTAGAAAAATTACGTTAGGCCACACATTCAATAGAAAATCACTAATGAAATCTGATAAGCTAAAAGAGATATGTGCATAATTGTGGTGATATCTGCCACCACAGATATTCAAAACAGTTCTGAAATAATCCGTATGTGTCACCAGGGCGGGAGGAATGGACACTTTTCATAGCCTTTACTAAGGTCATTTCTTAATTAGAGTTCAATGATTTTTGCCATCCCTAACTACAATATTTGGATCCTATGTGACTCCAAGATGTGCTGATCCCCTGAGCTCCTGTGTTGGAGACAAGACTGAGCAATAGCAAGACACACTCATCCTCCATCTCCCACCCAGTTACTACTGAAATATAAAAGGTAGTCAATTGCTGTGGATCTTCCCTTTAGTTAAACCTACTCCAGAGAATATGTTCAAGCTCCATCCATGTAATCAGGGAAGTGGTAAAGTCTCCATATTTTTAAGGCTGCATAATTTTCTATAGTGTACATAAACCATGATTTATTAATCCAGTCATGCATCGATGGGCACTTGGGCTTCCTCCATGACTTAGCAATTATGAATTTGGCTCCAATAAACATTCTTTTGCAAATATCTTTCTTATATCATAATTTTAGTTCCTCTGGATATATACCTATTAGAGGAATTGAACAATCGAATGGCAGGTCCAGTTTTAGATTCCTAAGTGATCTCCAATCATCTTTCCAAAAGGAACACATTAGTTTGAAGTCCCACCTCCAGTGCATATGTGTTCCTTTTTTCCCACATCCATGCCAACATTTATGGTTTTGGAATTTGTGATGTGGACTCACCTTCCTGGAGTTAGACGATATCTCAAAGTAGTTATGATTTGCATTTCTCTGATGATTAAGATGAAGAGCATTTTTCTTTGTGTCTGTAGGCCACATGCACCTGTCTTCTTCTGATAAGTTTTGCTTCAAGTCTCTTGCCCACACTGAAATGAGATCACTTGCTATTATGTCGTTAATACATTTGAGTTCTCTATAGATTCTGGTTACTAAACCTTTGTTTGATACATAAACTGCAAATAACTTCTCCATTCAGAGGTCTGTGTACTTTCTTTACATACTGTGTTCCTGGCTGGGCAGAAGATTTTTAGTTTGATCAGATGCCAGTAATGTATTTTTGGTGTTGCTTCAATTGCCCAAGGGGGTCATTCTAATAAAATATTTGGCCAGACCAATTACTTCAAAGTGTATTCCCTGAAATTTCTTCTATTACATTTATAGTGAAATGTTTTAAGTTTAATTCTTTAATACAGTGAGAGTCAATCTTAGTTCATAGTGAAAGTATAGGTCCAGTTTCAGTCTTCTAAAGGATTGAGTCTACAAGATTAATTGATTCTACAAAATTGATTGGTTGGTCTCTATCATTTTAAGAAATGTCCATTCTGTACCTATGTCTTTGCATAGTTTTTTTTTTCTTTTTAATTTTTAAAATTTTTTTTTGTAGAGACAGAATCTCATTTTATCACCCCTTCGCAGAGTGCCATGGTGTCACACAGCTCACATCAAACTCCAACTCCTGAGATTAGGTGATTTTCTTGCCTCAGCCTCCCAAGTAGTTGGGACTACAGATGCCTGCAACAACACTCGAAATTTTGTTGTTGTTGCAATTTGACCAGGGCCGTGAATGAACCCAACACCCTCTTTATATAGGTTCGACACCCAATCTACTGAGCCACAGACTCTGCCCTTTGCTTAGTCTTATTGGAGATTCTATCCAACACTGTCAAAGGGTTTTTAAATCTCTAACTGTTATGGTGCTGGAGGAAATCAAGTTGGTTATGTCTGTTAGAGTCTCTCTTATAAATCGTACCACATTCTGGTTGGGATCATAAATGTTAATAATTGAAAGCTCATTAAGTTGAATGTTACCCTTAACAAATATGAAGTACCATCCTTATTGTTCCTTACTTTTGTTGGTTTAAAGCCTATTGTAACTGTGAATAAAATTGCAACACCTGCTTTTTCCTGATTTCCACTTTCCTAAAATATAGATGATCATCCCTTCAACCTGATTCTTCATTTACCTTTTAAGGCAAGATGAGATTTTTGCACTCAGCAGACATCTACCCTCAGTTTCTTTTTCCTTTTTTAAAATATTAAATCATAACTGTGTACATTAATGCAATCACAGGGTACAATGTGCTGATTTCATATTTTTGTATCCAGTCAAGAAATCTGTGCCTCTTCAGAGGACAATTTAACCCATTCAAATGAATTGACAATATTAACAAGTCTGGTAGTATTTTGGGTTTCAATTTTTTTGAGCATCCAGTGGACATTTTTAATCCTTTTACCACTGTATAAGTTGAAATTAGATCAAAAGTTTCTTAGTGAGTTTATTTTGGTGATAGAGGCTTGTGCTGGTCATTATTGAGGATATATCTGAGAATATCCTGGAGAAGTGGTTTCCTACTTGCAAATTTGTTCAAAATGTGAATATCATTAAATTATTTAATTTCTCCATCATAAATGAAACTGAGTTTTGCTGGATACAGGATTCTGGGTTGAAAGTTATTTTGTTTTAGGTTAAAGGTCGATGACCACCCTCTTCTATCTTGAAAATTTTCAGCAGTGCGATCTGCAGTCATTCTAATATTCTTCCCCTTGTAGGTTATGCACTTCTTACGTCTGGCTGCTTGCAGAATTTTCTCTGTCTTATTAACTTTGGTGAGGTAAATTTTAAGGTAGCTGGGAGATTCTTTATTTGAGTTGATTGGTGCTGGGGTTCTGAATATGTCTGCTGTCTGGATTTCTGAATGTCTTGCCATGTTTGGGAAGTTGACCAGTATTATCTCCTCAAGAAGAGCATCTGGGTCTTTCAAAGCAAACTTGTTGGCTTCAGGACTTCCCCTAATGAGATTATTAGTTTTCTTCGAATTTTCCCAGAGCTTCCTGAGAGAATGATCCATTTTTTCTATCCACCTTCTTCCTTTTTGAGCATTAAGGAGTGTTCAGAACTTTATATTTTATGGCAGACATCCAATCTTCTGCCTCCTACATTCTGTTACTGAGGAATTCTACTGTAATTCTCAGATGTTTGAGAGCTGCAAGTTTTTGCCTATTGTGTCAAAATCTTTGATGATTTTATCTTTAAGTTCATTGAATTCTTGAGACAAGTTTTGAATTGCTCCTTGAATTTCTAATTGCAACTTTACTGCCTTTCTGTTAATCTTATTCGCCATCGAAATTCTGAATTTGATTTCTGATATCTGAGCCATTTGTTTATGAATGGGATCTTCTGGCATGTCCACCTTGTTTTTCAGAGGGGTAGTTGATCTACTCTGATGATTCTTGTTTCCAGAGTTTTTTCTGCTGATTCTGCCACATGATTATTTCTCACCTTTTGGCTAGATGAGCAGGTGAAGTGAAATTTGGTTGGGGGTTCCTAGAGTAGTTATTGCCCAAGAGCTGGGACTAGTGACTGAATCTTTTTCCATACAGCTCTGCAAAGGAACTGTACAGTACTATGGCCTGAAACATGGGGGGCCTGCTTGGTGTGGTGGGGCTAAGTGGCTCTGTCTTGTTTCCATATGATCTCTGTCCAATCCTAGTAACTCTTGCTTGAATAAGTAACTGTTGCTTGAAGTCTCATCTGTGTAGAAATACCAGCAACTAAGACACCCTGCACCCCATGGGCAATAACTGGAAAAGGAAAGTCAAAAATTCCCACAACAACACAACCAGAGTACAACCTTAGATAGTCTTCAGTTGATTTGTCCTGGTCAAGAGTTCAAAATCAACTGTGAGAGTCAGCACACAATCTCAAGTTGCAGAGTTCAAAAGGTCAACAGCAAATAGGTATCAGACATCTGCTGACAGGAGTTTGAATTGGACTGGTGTTCCATGGAGTCAGAAGGGCCCAACCAATGAATGAATTATTCTGGGAAGGTCGATGCCTCCTTCCCCACCTTGTACCTCTTTCATGTCCAGTCACTGGTAATGCCGGAGGACTGAGACCTAGTTCCCTCCAATGAGGTAATGCTCCAAGAGCTGGCGACTGCCTGAGTCACAGGGATAGCTATATCTTCTCAGCCAGGCTACCTCACTCTGCCACTAGGCTGGCAGAGGGAGCTGAAGCCTGATAACCTTGGATATTGCTTAATGGAGACTGAGGACTATCAATGAGATCCAGCCCCACCCCTGATTGATGTCATTGCCACTTATATTCTTGCAGAATTGGCATTTCTGTCCCAGTGATATTTCCCTGTAGGCCAGATGTTGTTTGATTACACAGAAATTGTGACTCAGACTTGCCCTGTGCTACTGGCACTGAACCGATTCTCACAGGGCTAGCATCTCATGCTCCACTGAACTTTGTGTTGTGATGGAGGCCCTTAGAGCTCACAAAGAACTCTCAGTTTCTGCCCCTCCCTGGGATGGGGATGATGCCACACCTGCTTTTGTCCCCACTATGCTCTCCTGGGAGCCAGTTGCACTTTAGGCTCATGAAAGCAGCAATTCTGATTCAGCCTGATGCTGTGAGTATGTTGCCTGCGTGTGTGTGGAGACTCTATTCTTCATCCTGGCAGTGCCCAGTCCGAGCAGGTACCTCCTCAGGTCTACCCTTTGCTCATGAGGCCTGCCTTTCCACCCCAGATCTGTCCTGCAATTGCCTGCCACTGGAAGTATGGGCACAGCTCCCTCTGGTTGCTAAAAGAGGGGTGAAGTGTCTCTCCATTTTAACCCCATGGATGTGAGCCCTATTGATCCAGCCACCACCACTGCTGCACAGTGCAGCAGGTAACCACTTCTGCCTGTCCCATATGGCTCTCTCACTCCACAGTCCCTGCTCCACACCTATGCCACAGAACCAGCACAGAACTGGAACAGCCCAAGCCCCATCCACACCTCTCAATAAAATACCCAAGGGCCTGGACTGCAAAGGGGATAGGCCTCCAGACCTTGAGGTGAGAGTGGAGGGGACTTCTGGGAGTTCAGATTTGTGCATAGAGTATACGTTCAGTTATATGCCTGCTGAGAGAGTACCATCAAACAATCGTGTATCTTCTCTGGGGAAGGAATTATGGTTTTTACAGGTTCTGTCTCATGGGGAAAAACAGGAAGAGATCTGAACTCCACTTGCTTGTTTGTAGAAAGTACAATGTGAGGGGTTCTCCTAGGGGAGGGAACTTCCATCCACTTGGCAATGGATTTTGTATTTAATGTGTGTTTCCTTGGGGTTGAAGATCACCTCAGCAGGGGAGATGTGCACTCTTCAACCTTCTCTCTTAGTTCATCTCCAAACCATCAGCTTACTTTCTAACTTATGTCCATTAAGCATCCTTCTGGGCAACAGCCCCTTTGGAAAGCTGGCTTCAGGCAGCCATCTTGCCTCCTCCATTCATTTTCCCTTATCAAAAGGATTTTATGATTCATTCCTATTGTAACATAAATGTACCCTTCATTCCTTTTGATTGCTGATAAATATTCCATCATGTGAATATAGCATGTTATATGTATCCAATCATCTTTAAATCCCATTAGTAGTCCTGAAGATGTTCCCTTCTCAAGTAAGATTTTTAAAAGATTTTGTCAACAAGGTATGTTGCTTCTGTCAAAACACTTTTCTGTGTCTGATGAAGTCACCGTGTGGTTTTTCTTATAGATTCTATTAATATATTGTTTTGTATTAGTTGATTTACCCATATTGAGATTACCAAACATGATCATAAATTCCATTTTTGATACATGTGTAAAACATTTTTTATGCTACAGACTTTCTTTTCCTCCATATATATGCATGTATGTATGTATGTATGTATATGTATACATACCCATATAGTCTTATAGATTTGACACGGAATTTCCCCCTTTGACCCAGAAACATACAAAATTTGGGCACTGCCTGTTGCTCTGTGGGTTAGAAGCTAGCCCCATATAACGAGGGTGGCGAGTTCAAACCCAGACCCAGCCAAACTGCAACAAAAATATTGCCAAGTATTGAGGCAGGAGCCTGTAATCTCAGCTACAAGAGAGTCTGAAGCAAGAGAATAGCATAAGACCAGGAGTTGTAGATTTTTGTGAGCTGTGTGATGCCATGGCACTAAACCAAATGCGAAAATGTGAGACTTTGTCTCTACAAAAAAGAAAAAGACATTTATACCATCATAGCTCAAGGCAATGTAAGCTGTTGACATAAAGTGTTCCGCCAGACTTTGTCCTTTTTAGTAGTAGATAATACAGGTCCATGACAACACAACTTGGGACATCTTGCACTTATTTCTTGTATAGCCTGGGTCTCACTATGATACTCAGTCTGGTCAGAAATCCTTAACTTCCAGTGATATTTCTTCCTCAGCCTCTGAAATTGCTGGGATCAGAGGGATCAGAGATGTGACCTATGGAGTTCATTAATGCTTACATTTTGGTAAAGGTATTTCTCTCTTTTCCTCATAGACAATAACCCATAGATTAAAAAATAATCATTCTATACAGATATAAATCACACACCACACAATTCACCCATTTCAATATAGCGTTCAAGACTACACATTCAAGAATCACTTGTATAGTTTTCATGTTTATTACTACAGAATTTTCCATTAAGTTGTAGAAGTGAGAGATAGAGGAAAGAAAATGATGAGGGAAAGAAAGGAATGGAGACAGCAAGTGAATGAGAGAGAGAGAGAGAGAGATTTGGAGGAAGGAAGGATAAAGTGAGAGAGGGGCAAATGGATGGAGGAAGAAGGGAAACAAAGAAAGAGGAAATGACAAAACTTGGTGGCTCACACCTATAATCCTAGCCCTCTAAAAGGCTGAGATGAGTGGAGTTCATGAATGTAGGGGTACTGAGAATAGACTGAGCAAGTGTCAGACACTGTGTCTAATAAAAAGTGAAAAATTATATGGACATTGTGACAGGCATCTGCAGTCCTAGCCACATGAGAGTCTCAGGCAGGAGAATTGCCTGAATCTTGGAGTTTAAGATTGTTATCATCTAAGCTGAGGCCATGACAGACTAGCCTGGGCCACATACAGAAACCGTATTTCAAAAATTCCATACATGCACCCATGAACAACAAACCAACAAGCCAACCAGCAAATATTTTCCTCATCTAAAAAGACCAGAATTCCCTTAATGGTTCAAGCAATTTAGACACATTTAAGACCTGTGAAACTATGACAAAATTGAGTCTCTATACAGGCATAGTAAATATGTAAGCATCTCTCAAATGTATGTTTGGGGTAGGTGTCAAACAAGTCCTTGAAATAACATTCAAGGGACATTGCCTGTGGCAAAGTGGATAGGACACTGGCCCCATATAACAAGGGTGGTGTGTTCGAACCCAGCCCTGCCCAAACAGCAACAAAAAGTACCCAGGAATTGTGGCACCAGTAATCCCAACTACTGGGAAGTAGTCCCAGCAATTGTGGCACCAGTTGTCCCAGTTACTTCTGAAATGGAGGGAGGAGAATCACTGGAGAACATAAGTTGAAGGTTGCTGTGAGATGTTATGTCATGGCACTCTACACAGGGTGACAGCTTGAGGCTTTGTCTCAAAAAAAAAAAAAAAGTGTCCTCCTTAAGTGAGTCCATGCAGTTTTGTCAGCTGTGATGCTGATTGATTCACAGTGCTGCCCAAAATCTCAACTGTTGTCTCATGTTGTCTTGGCCTAGTGCCAGTAATCTCAACTGTCAATAGAACGAATAAGGCACAAATGGGTGATCACTTCTCTGCCCGTGGATGGAGGGCTAAGAAGTTTGATGGTTGAAACCCTTGAGGCATACCAGGTAAAGTGAGCAGAAAAGGCCACTTAGTATCTTTGACCAGAAGCCTGGATCCGAGGACATTATAGGATGAAGTCACTACATGGTCACCATGGATGACATCACAATGGGTATTGCCCTGGGTTTCCATGTTTATGCTTAAGCTTATTCCTGTTAAGCATGTGTAGTGGCTATCTGGGTTTATTGTTGGGTTCCAAATGTTACCAAAGAGAGGTGTTCTGTTCTCCACACTCATTTACTGCTTCCAAAGTTTGTTTGTATATTTAGCCAAGTAATTCAACAACCCTTCCTTTCCTGTTCACATGAACAATTTGTAAGCAAATGGAAGAGTATGATTTATACCTAGTGCTGCCCTGGGATGTTAAATACCAAGAACCCGAACTTGAACATAGCACAGTGATTTCACAGACCTTCCAGGTTCGTCACACAATTCTTAGTTCTACTTTTCCAGAGATTTTATTTCTTTCTGTAGAATAGGCTGGTTTCAGACAGTAGGTGTCCTACTGAATATCCTTTCACAAAATTTGGTTAGGCAATGTGTCCAGTAGTGTACTACATACCTCCAGTTATTTTTTTCTCATCATGGGAAATATCAGTCTGTCTGGAATGTTCCAACATTCCAGAAATCTGGGCCAGGTGTGTCCAAACTTTTGGCATCTTGGCCACATAGGAAGTAGAAGAGTTATTTTTGGCTGCACATTCAATATACAATCACTAATGAAACTGGATAAGCAAAAAAGAGATGTGAGCATATTTGTGGTAATATCTTCCACCATGGATATGCAAAACACTCCTAACATAATCTCCATGTGTCATTTTGCCTTGAGGATTAGATACACCTTAAAGACCCTGATAGGGTGAATTCTTAAATAGAGCTCAATTAGTTTTTCTACACATGATTACAATAATTGGGTGCTCTGGGAGGCCAAGGTGGGATGATCTGTTGAGTTCAGGGGTTAGAGACAAGGTGGAGAAACCGTAAGATATCCTCAACTCAAACCACACACCTGGTTTGTACAAAAATACAAAAGGTTGTCATGGGTTATGGTGCTTGCCTTTAGTTCCACCGACTCCAGAGACTGAGACAGGAGGATTCATTAATCTCAAGAGTTGGATGTTGCTGTGTGGTAGGCTAATGCCATGACACTCTAGCCTTAGCAACATAGTAAGAGGCTGTCTTATGAAAAAGAAAGAAAGAATAAGAGAGAGAGAAAGAGAGAGAGGAAAAGGAAGGAAGGAAGGAAGGAAGGAAGGAAGGAAGGAAGGAAGGAAGGAAGGAAGGAAGGAAGGAAGGAAGGAAAAATTAACATAGAATTGTAAGAATGTAAACATGAAAGAGATAAAGTCTCTTTCTTTATGGCTGCATAATATTTCATGATATACATGTACCACAATTTATTAATCCATTTGTGGTATTTTCATACAATAACCAAGAAAATCCCATGAAGGTTATGTTGAACAGTTGGATGAAAATATTTCAGATTGTAAATGAAGCCAGCACATTGTACTCCATGATTGCACTAATGTATACAGCTATGATTTAATAAAAAAAGAGAAAAGAATTGTAAGAAAGAAAGAAAGAAAGAAAGAAAGAAAGAAAGAAAGAAAGAAAGAAAGGAAGGAAGGAAGGAAGGAAGGAAGGAAGGAAGGAAGGAAGGAAGGAAGAAAGAAAGAAAGAAAGAAAGAAAGAAAGAAAGAAAGAAAGAAAG
>CAUYON010203588.1:0-27088 GCA_963573935.1 Arctocebus calabarensis | reverse complement strand
AAACAAAAATACCCGGGCGTTGTGGCGGGCGCCTGTAGTCATAGCTACTTGGGAGGCAGAGGCAGGAGACTCGCTTGAGCCCAGGAATTGGAGGTTGCTGTGAGCTGTAATGCCACGACACTCTACCCAGGGCGACAGCTTGAGGCTCTGTCTCAAAAAAAAAAAAAAGAGAATCAGTTCAGCCCAAGAGCTGGAGGTTGCTATGAGCTGTGACGCCACGGCACTCTACCAAGGATGACAAAGTGAAAAAAAAAAAAAAAAAAAAAGAAAAGAAAGGTTAATAGGGTCATTGAATCAAAACTTTGACCAAAATAGAGACATTGAAGAAACACATATTTATCTATCATATTGGCTTTTTTTTTTAAGACAAAGTCTCACTCTGTCACCCTGAGTAGAGTGCCGTAGACTCTTAGCTCACAGCAACCTCAAACTCTTGGGTTCAAGGGATCCTCTTGTTTTAGCTCTGGAGCAACTGGGACTACAACTGCCACCACAATGACTAGCTAGTTTTTCTATTTTTAGTAGAGACACAGTTTTACTCTTGCTCAGGTTGGTTTCTAACTCCTCAGCTCAAGTAATCCACTGGTCTCAGCCTCCCACAGTGGTAGGATTATAGATGTGAGCCATCATGGCTGGCCATGACACTGGCATTTTTGTCACCAGTTTACTGGAAGGAGACTGATCAACTTGATAATCGCTGTACTCCCAATTGTGTTTCCTTGAAGATATTTTAAAGCATTTCTGAGAATGCTTTAAAGAAATAAGATTGAAATTATGTCACTGTTTTTCTTCTATTTGAGGCATTTAAGGAAACCTGCAAGGCTAGACTTGTGAAGAGTTCATTGACTATGTTTGCAATCAATGTTCAAATGTTTGGGGGAAATTAAAAATTGTGAAACCGATGGCTTGCTATTTTTAGCTGTGGAAGTATTCAGTGAATGTTTAGAGGAAAGGTAATTATTTAAAAATTCACTGATCATTAACAAAAAAACAAATAGTTGTGAATTTTCCTGTCCACATACAAAAGCTTCTCAGACATTATAAAAAGCTCACCACAATCTTTTCCAGAAATAGGGCTGGAAAAACCGCATGGGCTGAGAGTGAGGAATTGTGGTTTAACAGGTAGAGAGTTTCAGTTTTGCAAGATGAGAACGTTCTAGAGATTGGTTTCAAAACAATGTGAATACACTTAACACTAAGAAACTATATACTTAGAAATGATCAAGATGGTAAAGTTTATGTTATGTGTATTTGAAATTAAAACAAGAAAAAAAACTTGGCTCTGCATTTGTAGCACAGTGGTTATGGAGCCTGTAGTCTCAGCTACTCAGGAGGCTGAGGCAGGAGGATCACTTGAGCCCAGGAGCCTGAGGTTTCTGTGAGCTATGATGCCACCATGGTACTCTCACCTGGGCTAGAGTGAGACTCTGTCTCAAAAAACCAATAGGCCTGGTGTGGTGGTTCATGCCTGTAATCCTAGCACTCTGGGAGGCTCAGGTGGGTGGATTACTTGAGCTCACAGGTTCAAGAACAGCCTGAGCAGGCTCGGCGCCTGTGGTTCAACAGGCTAAGGCGCCAGCCACGTACACCTGAGCTGGCAGGTTCGAATCCAGCCTGGGCCCACCAAACAACAATGACGGTTGCAACCAAAAAAAAAAAAAGGCCAGGCGTTATGGCAGGTGCCTGTAGTCCCAGCTACTTGGGAGGCAGAGGCAGGAGACTCGCTTGAGCCCGGGAGTTGGAGGTTGCTGTGAGCTGTGATGCCACGGCACTCTATCCAGGGTGACAGCTTGAGGCTCTGTCTCAAAAAAAAAAAAAAAGAACAGCCTGAGCAAAAAGGGAGACCCCCATCTCTAGTAAAAATAGAAAAACTTAGGCAAGTGGATAGCTGAAGCCCAAGAGTTGGAGGTTGCTGTGAGCTATGATGCCACAGCACTCTACCTTGGGGGACAGCTTAAGAGTCTGTCTGAAAAAAAAATAGCAACAACAACTCACTGTAATCATTTTTCTCTGGCAATTCTACAATCTAAAGTTATTTTGAAATAGATTGAGGTGAGGTTTCACAGCTCAGTTGCTCAGTGTTATTTACTGCCGTATGTCATGGGCCTGGTTTCCTCATATTTTGTATTCTATGACACAGGATTATACACTCATTCAAGAACAATTTTTGTGGCAAGAGCCTTAGTCTCTAGGCCTCCAAGACCTGTCAATGGATTATGTATGACCTAATTAAATATTAAACAATAAATATGTTTTTAAAAGGAACAACTTCTAGAAACCTGAGCTGAGCAGAGTCTCTTTGCTTCAACCAGAAGCCCTAGGAGGTGCCTCAGCCACTCAGTGGACTGATTCCACAGAAGGTGGGTCCGGTAATTACACATCATTCAATGGAGAATCATTTTTTCTTTGTAGAACACAGAGCCCAAACAGGAACAACAAGATCTCCTTGATTTTTTTTGTGTATGTGTGTGTGTAGGTACATGTTTTTTTTCCCCACTGTGGTAAGAAGCACAAAACCTAAAATTTCCCATTTGAACCATTTTTAAGTGCCTAGATTGCTACAAACTACATGTCTCCATTTCAAAACAGATGTTCCTCTGTCCTTCTTGGCCTTGAATTTTTTAATTTTTTTGAGACAGAACCTCAAGCTGTCACCCTGGAGAGAGTGTTGTAACATCACAGCTCACGGCAACCTCCAACTCCTGGGCTCAAGCGAGTCTCCTGCCTCCATCTCCCAAGTAGCTGGGACTGCAGGCGCCCGCCACAACGCCTGGCCAGTTTTTGGTTGCAGCCATCATTGTTGTTTGATGGGCCCAGGCTGGATGCGAACCCGCCAGCTCAGGTGTATGTGGCTGCTTGAGCCACAGGTGCCGAGCCTGGCCTTGACATTTTTGAAAAGTCCAGTTATTTGCAGAAGGTCCTCATGATTAGCTTCTGGTTAGGTATCCAGGTTTTCTTTTTTCTTTTTTTTTTTTTTTGTGGAGACAGAGTCTCACTTTATCGCCCTGGGTAGAGTGTCGTGGCTTCACACAGCTCACAGCAACCTCCAACTCCTGGGCTTAGGCGATTCTCTTGCCTCAGCCTCCCAAGTAGCTGGGACTACAGGCGCCCGCCACAACGCCCAGCTATTTTTCTGTTTTGCAGTTTGGCCGAGGCTGGGCTTGAACCTGCCACCTTCGGCATATGGGGCCGGCACCCTACTTGCTGAGTCACAGGCGCCGCCCCAGGTTTTCTTAATCTTCCCAAATCCTGCTCTTTGTTCCTCTCCATCCCCACAAAAAAACCCCACCAGGTACAGCAACCAGGATAGCAAAACCCAAAGTTCCCAAATAACATCTTCCACAACACCAGCTGACAAAGTCTCCCCGCGAGCCCAGGAATATAAGTGAGGAGTTTCAAATCACTGACAACCAAGGAAGAGAAGCTACATGGGAGAAAAGGTAACTCACAAAAGAACGGTGGGAATGGGAACTTTCTCTCAAGTGATCACCTACAGGAAGGGCCATGGAGTCTTGGGGGCCCCCCATTAGCAGGTGAACTGGGGGGCTCTGGACAGGCAAGAAGATGCTGAGATGTTCTAGGTCCCCAGGGATCTTGGAAATGCTCGCTCTGTACAATCTCCATTCTGTAAGGGCAAATCTCCACCTGGTGAAAATTAATAGAAGCAGAGCCCAAATTGATTTTGGCAGGAACCCTGGGGGTAAAGGAGAGAGAATTTTCCAAGAATAGTCAGGGAGGAAACAGAGCTCAGTCTTGCTCCTAAGTATTATAGAGGCAGCTGTGCTGAGAGGTTGTATTTTTTTTTTTTGAGACAGAGCCTCAAGCTGTCACCCTGGATAGACGGCCGTGGCATCACAGCTCACAGCAACCTCCAATTCCTGGGCTCAAGTGAGTCTCTTGCCTCCGCCTCCCAAGTAGCTGGAACTACAGGCACCCGCCACAACGCCCCGCCATTTTTTGGTTGCAGCTGTCATTGTTGTTTGGCGGGCCCAGGCTGGATTCGAACCCTCCAGTTCAGGTGTAGGTGGCTGGTGCCTTAACCCGTTGAGCCACAGGCGCCAAGCCAAGAGGTTGTATTTTTAATATATTTCTGTGCAGAGACAGCAAGGGGTGAAGCCAAGGGACTGTAAGGTTTGGAAAACCATCCTGGCCTGCCCCAGTCCCAACTGTGGAACTTCTTCCTCAAGGTACAGCTGTCTTAAATGCAAGTAAGAGGAGTGTGGCAAACTATGTCCCCTCAAACCCATGAGTATGACCTTATTTGTTTCTTTTTTGCAGTTTTTGGCCGGGGCTGGGTTTGATCCCACCACCTCTGGCATATGGGGCCGGCGCCCTACTCACCCACTGCCAAGTAGCTGGAACCACAGGCACCGCCCAGCGTATGACCTTATTTGGAAATAAGGGTTGGGGGGGGTTAGAGGCAGAATCTCACTTTGTCACCCTCGGTAGAGTGCCATGGCATCACAGCTCACAGCAACCTCCAGCTCTTGGGCTTAGGTGATTCTCTTTGCCTCAACCTCCCAAGTAGCTGGCACCACAGGTGCCCATCACAACACCCGGCTATTTTTTTTGTTGCAGTTTGGCCAGGGCTGGGTTCAAAGATGCCACTCTTGGTAGATGGGGCCGGCGCCATACCCACCAAGCCATAGGCGCTGCCCCAATAAGGTTGTTTTGGTTTTTTTTTTAAGACAGAGTCTCCCTCTGTTATCACATCATCATAGCTCAAAGCAAATGTAAACTTCTGGGCTCAAGTAATCCTCTTGTGTTGGCCTCCTAAGCACCTGGGACTACAGGTGCCCACCACCATGCCCAGCTAGTTCTTCTATTTTTAGTAGAGACGGGGTCTCTCTCTTGCTCAGGCTGGTCTCCAACTCCTGAGCTCTAGGGATCCTCCACCAGAGTGTTGGAATTACAGGCATGAGCCACCACACCCAATTTGATTGTTACTTTTTAAACTGGGCCTACTTCACTGATTAGTGCTAGGCTCCCTTGAAGCCAAGCCTTTATTATAAATATCAGTATGATCTGGGGCTACCCAAAAAGAATTCTCTGCATTCTGCTCATCAAAGAGTACTTCTACCACTATTTGGAGAAAATCACTGAAAAAAAAGAATAAGATGATTAAATGAGATTTTCTAAAAGAATGTATTTTTAACAGAGCTTAGACATACCTAAGTGGTTATATACCTGATTGCAACAATCATCCAGTACTACCACGCCTGGCTAATTTGTGGCCAGGGCCTATTATTTCAGCTACTCAGGAGGCTGAGGTAAGAGGATTGCTCAAGCCTAGGAGTTTGAGATTGTTGCCAGCTATGATGATGCCCTGGCTTTCTAGCCTGGGCAACAGGGTAAGACTCTCAAAGAAAAAAAAAAAAAAAGAAATGATGTTAGATATGGAAATTGTTTTGAATTCCATATGATTTTTTTGTCTTCCATGATTTCCATTTTCTTTTCTTTTCTTTTCTTTTTTTTTTTTTTGAGACAGAGCCTTAAGCTGTCACCCTGGGTAGAGTGCTGTGGCATCACAGCTCACAGTAACCTTCAATTGCTGGGCTCAAGCGAGTCTCCTGCCTCCGCCTCCCAAGTAGCTGGGACTACAGGCGCCTGCCACAACCCCGGCCATTTTTTGGTTGCAGCCGTCATTGTTGTTTGGCGGGGCTGGGCTGGATTTGAACCCGCCAGCTCAGGTGTACGTGGCTGGCGCCTTAGCCGGTTGACCCACAGGCGCCAAGCCTTTTTTTTCTTTTTGAGATAGAGCCTCAAGCTATTGCCCTGGGTAAAGTGCCATGGCATCACAGCTAACAGCAACCTCCAACTCCTGGGCTTAAACAATTCTCTTACCTCAGCCTCCCAATCCATTTTCTTTTTTGAAGTCACTAGTCTTGCCTATTTTAGATCATTTATGTCTATACCTATATATATGACTTTATCTCCACTCCTATCTTACTCTGATCTTATCTCCATTCTTTTCTTTCTTTTTTTTGACTCTGTCTTGCAGGCTAGAGTTCTATGATGTCATAGCTCACAGCAACATCAAACTTGCGGGTTCGAGCGATCCTCCTGCCTCAGCTTCCTGAATAACTGGGACTATAGGCACCCACCATGACACCTGGCTATTGTAGAGATAGGGTCTCACTCTTCCTCAGGCTAGTCTCAAATTGCTGAGCTCAAGCAATCCACCCATCTCAGCCTCCCAGAGTGCTGGAATTACAGGTATGAGCCCTTCCTCGGCCTTCTCCAATTCCTTTCTAACTCTGTTTTTCCTTCTTTAAAAATGAAGTTATACTGGCTGAGTGCAATAGCTCACATCTGTAATCCTAGCACCCTGGGAGGCTGAGGTAGTGAATCACTTGAGCTCAGTTCAAAACCACCCTGAGCAATAGTGAGACCTTGTCTCTACTAAAAATAGAAAAACTGGCTCAGTTGGGTGGCGCCTGTGGCTCAGTGAATAGGGCGCCCGCCCCATATACCGAGGGTGGTGGGTTCGAACCTGGCTCTGGCCAAATTGCAACAACAAAAAAAGCTGGGCGCCTGTAGTCCCAGCTACTTGGACGCTGAGGCAAGAGAATTGCTTAAGCAAAAAAAAAAAAAAAAAAAAAAAAGGAGAATTGCTTAAGCCCAAGAGTTTGAGGTTGGGGTGAGCTATGACGACATACCACTCAACTGAGGGCAATATGATGAGACTCTGTCATAAATAAATAAATAAATAACTCAATACTAATTTGAAACTAGTAGATGAACAACCACAGGCCCACATGAGAGAAAAACCAGAGATTGGCAGTTTCCACTTTCTTTCTTTTTCTTTTTTTTTGCACTTTTTGGCCGGGGTTGGGTTTGAACCCACCACCTCTGGCATATGGGACCTACTTCTTTGAGCCACAGGCACCACCCTAGTTTCCATTTTCTGTTTGTTGAAGCCCAGCTATCAAGTGGCCCTGTGGAGAGGTCTATTCAGAGAGGAGCTAAAGCTTTTGGTCTACATCCGTGGCATAACTTTGAGCCACCATCCAGTATCAACTTGTTGTCCATATGAGTGAGTGAGCCATTTTGGAAGTGGATTCTCCAGTATAGTCAGACTACCCCCAACTAAAGCCTCAGGTTGCAGAGATGAGCCATCCTTGCTGATTGATTCATGAAAAATAGAAATGACTATGTGGTATTAGGGTATTAAATTTTAAGGTAATGTGTTATGTGGCAATAAACTAAATTACCTCTTCTTTCTGTAATGGTTTTATTTTACATTAATGCTTTACTTAAGTTCTGAAAGATATTGGATCTTCTGTCTTAATGGATTTTACCTAACAATTTCCTTTTTATTTTTCTTACTTTCTTTCTTTTTTTCTTTTGAGACAGAGTCTCACTTTTTTTGCCCTTGGTAGAGTGTCATGGTCTCATAGCTCACAGCAACCTCACACTCTTGGGCTCAAGTGATTCTCTTGCCTCAGCCTCCCAAGTAGCTGGGACTACAGGCGCCTGCTACAACACCAGGCTATTTTTAGAAGTGAGGTCTTGCTCTGGCTCAGGCTGGTCTGGAACCTGTGAGCTCAGGCAATCCACCAGCCTTGGCCTCCCAGAGTGTTAGGATTACAGGCATGAGCCACCGCCCCCAGCCTACCTAACCATTTTCTTACAAATGAGTTCATTTAACTTTATAAAGGTTTTGGAATATTTGATATGATTGTTCTAAATTCTTATCCTCTTTTTCTTTCTTTCTTTCTTTTTTTTTTTTTGAGCCACAGTCTTACTCTATCACCCTGGGTAAAATGTCATGGCATCAGCCGAGCTCACTGAAACCTCTAACTCTTGGGTCAAGAGATCCTCTTGCCTCAGCCTATCTGGAACTTTAGGCACCCCCAACTGTGCCTGGCTAATTTTTCTATTTTTTTGGTTTGTTTGTTTTTGGGACAGGGTCTCACTCTGTCACACTGGGTAGAGTGTCATGGCATCATAGCTCATACCAACCTCAAACTTTTGGAATTGAGCAATCCTCTTGCCTCAGCCTCCTGAGTAGCTAGGACTACAAGTACCTGCCACACATCTGTCTAGTTTTTCTATTTTTAGAAGAGACGGGGTCTCACTTTTGGTTTCCCATCATGCTAGGATTACAGGCATAAGCCACCATGCCAGACCTCTTATCTTCTTTCTGATAACTTTCTTTTTTGATGAAAGATTTTTATTTGCCATTTTTCTTTCCTGTGTCTTTTCTCCTATTTTTTTCTTTTTATCATGTTTTTTGGCCAGGCTCTGTGGCTCACACTTATAATCCTAGCATTCTGGGAGCCTAAGGCCAGAGGATGCCATGAGCTCAGGAGTTCAGAGACCAGCCTGAGCAAGAGTGTGACCCTCTCTCTACTAAAAATAGAAAAACTAGCTGGGCATGGTGGTGCATGCCTGTAGTCTGAGCTACTCAGGAGGCTGAGGCAGGAGGATCACTTGAATCCAGGAGTTTGAGGCTTCTGTAAATTAAGATGAGGCCACAGCACTCTAGCCTGGGCAACAGAGTGAAACTATGTCTCACAAACAAAATTATATATTTTGAAACCCTATGTTGAATCCTTTTATATTAATAATTATATTCTGAGTCATTGGCTGTGGGTCTCTGCTATATCTTGAGCTGGTCTGGCACTAAGATGCTTCAAAACATTATTTAAAATGTGTGGGTCCCCATGACATCTTACTATACCCAAGTTTACCAGGATGTCTGGGTTGGAATGGGCTTGATGAACTTCATTCTTTATAAAATCAAGAGTGCTGATAAAAGAAGTAAAACTTTGAAAGCTCCAGTGCCTGCTCATAGTCATCACTATCCAGCTTCACTTGCAGTCAGTCCAAGAGATGCCTGGAGGTCTAAGCAAGCTGTGTTAGGTGGGAACGTGGAACATCCCTGGACAGTCAAATAACTGCCATTTATTTAGTGGCATGAATGAATGGCATGAATGAGATGCATCACCAGAGAAAAAGAAACCAATTATATTTGAGCAAGATGAATTCTTCCTCAGAACTGCTCTTTGCATGACCTAGCATTGTGTGTGAGTGACATATTTTAGCTTTTCTTTCTCCCCTGACAACAGAGATTAGCATCTTTCTTGTTGCTCACAATACAGAATCTCAGTCTTCCTTTGCTTCATCCATATGATTTTTGGATATGTCATTTATCCTTACCTTTTCCATACCTTCTTGGAGACAGACCTGGTCCAGGGAAGCTCATGAGAGCTATAAACAAATATCAAAGAGGAATGTTTGGGTTTGCCCAACAGGATGTGTTTTGCCATCTGCTATAGACTTAATGTATCCCCTTTGAATTCACATATTAAAACCTGACCCCTCCCTGCTGTGATGGTACTTGGTGGTGGGACTTTGGGGAGGCAATGAATTCATGAGGGTGGAGTCCTCATGAATGGAATTAGTGCCCTTCTTAGACCCCAGAGTGCTCTGAATGTACCTCATTCAGCTACATGAGGGCACAGTCAGAAGGTAGCTGTAAATGACTAGGCAGTTCACAGACTGAGCTTGCTGGTGCCTTGCACTTGGACTTTGCAGGCTTCTGAATTGTGAGAAATCAATTTCTGTTATTTGTAAGCCACCCATTCTCTGGTGTTCCGTTTTAGCATTCTGAGTGGACTAAGATAATACCTTTGCTGGGCATTTTCCTACACCTCAGTTTAAATTCTTCTGAATTGGCATCCCCTAGTCATATGGGATTTAAGATGCTGCCTGATTTTGTCAAAGATGGAATTTCGCTTTCTGGCTTTTGGGATTCAAGTCATTCCCCAGAAGTAGTAGCTGCATGATCCTCATTCCTTGCATATTTATTTTTACCTTTAAAAAACATTTTTTAGTCTTGGCGCCTGTGGCTCAATGGGCTAAGGCGTCAACCACACACACCAGAGCTGGCAGGTTTGAATCCAGCCTGGGCCTGCCAAACGACAATGACAACTACCAAACAACAACAAAAAAATAGCCAGGGGTTGTGGCTGGTGCCTGTAGTCCCAGCTACTTGGGAGGCTGAGGCAAGAGAATCACTTAAGCCCAGGAGTTGGAGGTTGCAGTGAGCTGTGATCCCACAGAACTCTACCTAGCATGACAGCTTGAGGCTCTGTCTTAAAATATATATATATATATTTTATATAATATAAAATATTATATATAATATAATATATTATATTAATATAATAATATAATATATATAATATAAAATATATATATATATTTTTTTTTTTTTTTGAGGAATGCGGCCTGCTGACCAGGTGTGGTGGCTCTCGCCTGCAATCCTAGCACTCTGGGAGGCAAAGGAGGGTGAATTGCCTGAGCCTAGGAGTTCAGAGACCAACCTGAAAAAGATAAAAACCCTGCCTCTACTAAAAATAGAAAAACTAGCTAGGCTTCATGACAGGCACCTGTAGTTCCAGCTATTTGGGAGAGTGAGGCAGGAGAAATGCTTGAGCCCAGAAGTTAGAGGTTGCTGTAAGCTAGCCCGGGTGACAGAGCAAGACTCTCTCTCCATAGAAAAGAAAGAAAAGGCTGGGCGCCTGTGGTTCAACGGGCTAACGCGCCAGCCACGTACACCTGAGCTGGCAGGTTCGAATCCAGCCTGGGCCCGCCAAACAACAATGATGGCTGCAACCAAAAAAAAAAAAAAATGGCCGGGCGTTGTGGCGGTGTCATTTTTTAAGTCTCCTGTTTTTGAGATACCTCTGAGAAATAATTCCACAGCGCTATCAGGAGGTTGGGGGTAGGAGTGGATAATAAGTCCTGCCTGTGGAAGAGCAGGGATAGTCCTGGGGCCCCTCGGGATACCTCAGCAGAGCAGAAAACAAGTCCAGTGGGAAGTTGGAGCTTGAGGGTAATTGGAGGGCTGGCAGGACATGGGGAGACACATCCCTTAAACACTCACACACACTCACTCTGATCCTCCTCTCTCAGACTCTTTATTATCTCAAATAAGAAATATAAAAAAGAAAAAGGATAAATAACCCAATAAATAAGGAGGAGACTCAATAACAAACACCCGTGGCTTCAGGAAGCATAGCTGGGGCTTTGGCCCTTTGAAGGCCCCACCATGCTCAGAGGGTCCGAGGAGTCCACATCAGGGGGCACCAGGGCCAAGATCCCTGGCAGCTCTGGGGCTGCTGCAGGAAGGCCTGGCAGCGGCAGGAAGCGGGCTGGGCCCCGAGGGGCTGCACTCCAATATGGGGAATTGGCAGGAGGCAGGTGCAACGGGAGGCCATAGGTCTCAGACCAGTAAACGTTGTATCCATCCTCAAGAAGCAGCTCCCGGAAACTGCACGCTTTGGGGTCAAAGTAGAGCTAGGGAACAAAGAACAAGAATCAGAGACCCTCGACTTCTCTATACTGCCTTGCCTTAGACACTTGAGGCTGCATGAAACAAAATACTGAAAAGCAGCTTTCATCCTTCACCCGTGGGCAGTTCTGCAGTGCCAACTCCCTGTCCTGACTTCACAGAGTAACACATTCCAGAGCAGGGACCAGTCAGTGCTCTCTAAGGCCAAGCAGGGGGTCTGGCTACCACCCAAAGTCCTGATCACTTTACTGCCCATGGCTTTGGTGAGTGTCCCTGTGGCCAGCATGTGGTCAGGAGCAGAGGTTACAGAGTCACGAGACTTGGGCTCTCAGGCCACTCTGCCGTCCACACATTGTATGACTAGAGGTCAGTGGTGTCCCTGCCTGGGCCTCAGTTTCCTCATCTCACAAGCATGGATAACAACAGTGCCAACCTCTGGAGGTGCGACAAGCGTGGGGCACGCAGAGAGCGTGGAACCCACTTTGGGTCCAGCGAATGTGCAAGACATGGAGTCCTGGATTGTCAAGATCATACCAGGACAAGTGGTGGGCAAAGAGTGTCGGGAAGCTCACCGATCCATACAGGCCCCCATCTGGCCTCTGGCACAGGAACCTGGATGTCTTGACTCCCAAGATTTGAATGACCCCTGGCTTTAAGGCTTTCAGCTCCAAGAGACCTAAGGGGAGAAAGTGGTAAACCCCTAGGAGGGCCTTCTTTTTCCATTTGTCCCAGACCTAGGGACCATAGCCCCCAGCTCTCCCGCTTCAGGACCAGGCCTTGCCCCTACACTCACTTTCAGGGCTCTGTTGTGCAGCCCCCACCACTGTGCCATCTGCCCTGATCTCCAGGTGGGCTTCTGTCTCCTGGGCATCATCTGTGTAGAGGTACTGCTGCCGGACTTGGCCACCAAACTGGAGTAGGGGGCTGGAGTCCGGGATAGGGTGTGCCTGGCAGGCTTCCAACAGAAGTACAGCCAGCAGGGCAAACCATGGTCCTGGGTGCTCGAACCCAGTCCTGGCCTTGTCCCAGCCCATCTATGGTTCGGTCCTCAGGCGAGCTCAGTGGTGTGAGGCTGGAGAAGTTGAAGGGTCTAGAGTTCCTTCCAGATTGTGGCTGTCCCAGAGAGCAGATTCACAGACTGCTGCTCAGGTAGCTTGAATGCCTGGGTCCTCTTGCTTGAGATCCCCAGCTGACAGGACACCCAGGCCTCTTGGGAGAGATGCAGAAGCTCCAGAATTTATACCCAGATAGATCCGCCCCATCACCCTCCCAATGCCTGACTCATGATATTTGACCCACTTGGCGGGAGCCAAAATTCCACCGTGGCCAGGGCAGCCTGGACGCATGATGCAATCTGGGGGTCCTTCAAGTTGGGGGCCTGGACTCTTAGGTCTAGGGGATGAGGGAGATGAGATCCTGATTAGCTGGGACCCAGGCAAAAGGGGCTTGGTTGGAGAACCCTGGGTCTCAGGGAAGATGTCGGGTCTCAAAATGCCAGGGCTGAGGAAGCAGGGGCTGGGAGCCTGGACTCCTGGGTCTGAAGGAGAGGCTGGGGGCCTGGATCCCTGGGTTTGAGGGAGGAGGAGCTAGGAGCCTGGACCCTGGTTCTGAGGGAAGAGGGGTTGGGGGCCCAAAACCCTGGGTGTTAGGGATAAGGGGATCAAGGGCTGGACCCTTGGGTCTGAGGGAGGAGGGGCTGAGGGCCTAAACCCTGTGTGTGAGGGATGAGGGGGTCTGGGGCCTGGACCCCTGGGTCTCATGGAGGAGGGGCTGGGGACCCTAAACTCTGGGTCTGAGGGATGAGGGGTCAGTGTCCTGGACCCCTGGGTCTGAGGGAGAATATTGGGAGGGGGGCGGCCTGGACTTGTGTGTCTGAGGGAGGAGGGGCTGAGGGCCAGGATGCCTGTGTCTGAAGTGGGAGGGAGTCAGGGGCCAGGACCCCTGGGTCTGAGAGAGGAGGGGCTGGGGGCCTGGAAAATTATCTCCTTGGTTGGCTAATGCAGATTGTGGGACAGAAGTGGAATTTCTATGACCAATTTGAATGTTTAGGTATGGGGGTGGGAGGACAGTAGTCTGCCACAGGGGTTCTTTGATTTTCAGGACAGCAGCAATTGCTGCATGAACAAAGTGTCCTTAGCAGGGAGACAAGTGTCCAATCTTGGAAGCCTCCCACCTGGCAGTGAGCCAGTCTCAACCTCACCAACCCTTACTCAGATGCTGAGACCCCAAGCATCCCAACCTCCTCTTCCTCCCTGATGCAATCCTGGTGTTTCTTTCACCAGAGAAGCTATCTCAGGCCCAGACAGGTGCTCCCAAAATAGCTTGGGGGGAGGGGTGGGTGAAATTCTCTCTCTGGAATTGGCAGCCCAGCTAGGCTCTGGAGGAGGGGATTGAGACACAGAGGGACGTGGGGTTGGTTAATTTGTTGGCACCCCACTAGACCTGCCGGGCTGAGGGAGGAGGGCCTGGGGGCTTGGACCCCTGGATCTGAGGAGGGAGGGGGCCTGGACCCCTGGGTCTGAGGAGGAGGGGCAGGGTGCTGTGAGTTCTCAATCTAGAGAAATGATGATCAAATCTCTGGAGAATCAGGTGAAATTCCTGAGTTTTTCCAGGACTTAACTTGAATGGAAGGGACAGACTACTCAGGTGGGCCTGGATGGCTTTTGAATTAGGCTTTTGTTCCCGGCACCGCCTGCCCCAGCCTCTGCGGGAGGCAGGCAGGAAGACAAACCCTCGGGTTTTCAGCGTTCAACCCTAGAATTACCACGAAGCATGGCCTGGGGGTCCAGGGCCTAGATTTGAGCGTGGACAGTGTGGGGATGGGAGATCGGAGACGCCAGCGGGCGCGGGGCATCTCCTCTATCTGGGGTTTTCGTGCTGCTGCCGGACAGCTGGAGGAGACTCCTGGGCAGCCAGGTAAACTGGTTCTCTTTCTTCCCACCCCCCCACCCCGAGGCCGCTGCAGGGGGCGGGGGATCTAAGGTCTCTGGTCTCAGCGGGAGCAGGTGCGGAGACGCCCACCAGCCGGGGCGGGGCCGGGGTCTGCGCACCCAGGCGCCGGCGGCTGCCGCTTAGCCCCACCGCGAGTGATAGAGGGCCACAGAGCGGGACTCCACGCGCGAGGATGCAGCGGCCGCTGCTGTGAGGTCAGTAGGCTGCCCCAGGAGAAGCCGACGGCGGTAAGGGAGGAGGCTGGAGCTCGGTCCCGCCTGAGGATGGGGCCGGGGGCCACCGCTCTAGCCCCGGGCGCTCGGCTTGGCGCCAGGGACGGGGCTAGGCTCCGCCCGGCTGTACCTGCCCAGCCCTGGAGGGCGGGGGCCGCCAAATTTCGCCCCTCCCCGCCCCCTGGGAGCCAGTGCGGGGAGGCAGCGCGGAAGGGAGGGCTGCGGGCCAGGCAAGCTGAGTGCGGGGTTCCGGGGACGGCCGGATGTGGGCTGCTTTGGGGGACGGCGCACTCTGGCCATCTTCAAGAAGCTCAGGTGAGTGGGAGCTGCAGATGGGTGAGACCCGGTAACACCCTGGAGGTGCACCTTGCCCTCGTCCCACGAAGCCCCCAGAAGTCTCCGGTGCCTCCCAGCTTTCCCCCTCCCCCCACAGTTTTGGCCGGGGCCGGGCTTGAACCTACCACCCCCGGTTATGGGGCCGGCGCCCTACTCCTTAAGTCACAGGCGCCGCCCGCGCCTCCCAGCTTTTGTTGCTCCAGGCACCATCATCCCTAATCGGTCGGGCCAGCCATCCTCACATGTTCTGCTCAGAGTGGGCTTCCCATCTTCTGAGGGGTCTGCCTCTCACAAACGGGTCCTGCTGAGAACTGGGTCGGTGGAATAGAGTTGTATTTCATTGCACCTTACCTATTGGGAGAAGAGATTCCCAGAGGTAGAGGGAAGGTGCTGGAACTTGGGCACTGGCTGTTTTCCAAACTACCACTGCTCACCTCTTTCATTCCCATCACAGTCCCCTGAGATTCCAAGCCTGCCATCCCTCAAACCTGGGATTCAGGCTCCCAGCCTTCTCTATCTCAGCCTCAGGGGCCCAAACCTGTGAGCTTATTCCTGCAGGGCTGAGGGAGGAGGGGTTGGGGACTGGGACCCTGGGTCTGAGGGGAGAAGGGCAGAGGTCTTGACCCAGGATCTGAGGGAGGAACTGAGTTGTTCTGGACCTCAGGCCTCTCCTCCTTGACATTCTTCTCAGGCTCTGAGTATGGGCTAACTTCCCTTTCCTCCCTTGCAGCCATGTGGCTGGCCAGACACCGGCAGCTCTGTCTGGCCTTCCTGCTAATTTGTGTCCTCTCAACAATTTCCTTCCTCCATTTCCATCAAGACATCTTTCGACATGGCCTAGACCTGTCCATTCTGTGTCCAGACCGCCACCTGACGACAGGTCCAGTGACCATCTTCTGCTTGCAAGGTTCACCACTGGACCCCAACACCTCCACTTACTGTCCCCAGCACCCTGCCTCCCTTTCAGGAACCTGGACTATTTACCCAGATGGCCGGTTTGGTAACCAGATGGGGCAGTATGCCACCCTGCTAGCCCTAGCCCAGCTCAATGGCCGTCCAGCCTTCATCCTGCCGGCCATGCATGCCACCCTGGCTCCTGTGTTCCGTATCACCCTGCCTGTGCTATCACCAGAAGTAGACAGCCACACACCTTGGCAGGAGCTACAGCTGCATGACTGGATGTCAGAGGAGTATGCCCACTTGAGTGATCCCTTTCTGAAGTTCTCTGGCTTCCCCTGCTCTTGGACTTTCTTCCATCATCTCCGAGAACAGATCCGCAGGGAGTTCACCCTGCACGACCATCTTCGGGAACAGGCTCAGAGTTTACTGAGTCAGCTCCATCTGGGCCTCACTGGAGACCGGCCGGGAACCTTTGTGGGTGTCCACGTGCGCCGTGGGGACTATCTGCAGGTTATGCCCCAGCGCTGGAGGGGTGTGGTAGGTGACCAAGCCTACCTCCAGCAGGCCATGGACTGGTTCAGGGCACGGTATGAAGCCCCTATTTTTGTGGTCACTAGCAATGGCATGGAGTGGTGCCAGGAAAACATTGACACCTCCCAGGGTGATGTGTTCTTTGCTGGCAATGGGCAGGAAGATGCACCAGGGCAGGATTTTGCATTACTCACACAGTGCAACCACACCATCATGACCATTGGCACCTTTGGCTTCTGGGCTGCCTACCTGGCAGGTGGAGATACTGTCTATCTGGCCAACTTCACCCTGCCAGACTCTGAGTTCCTGAAGATTTTTAAACCCAAGGCTGCCTTCCTGCCTGAATGGGTTGGCATTAATGCAGATTTGTCTCAACTATAGACATTTGCAGGACCTTGAGAGCCAGAGAAACATCCTAGAATAGCCTGAGCATTCCAGAGCCAGTAATACATGTCTCCAGAGGCCCAGCACCTTCTGGGGAAGTGTGTAGTGGTCTTGGAACAGGTGGGCACCCATTTCCAGAGTGATTCTAGTTGGGCAGACTAGGAGAGAAGGGGAAGCTTTCTGAAACTGCCTGAACATCCTAGATGCTGCAGAATATCTTTGCCTGATAGATGGCAATGTCTGGGGAAGCTCTTGGCAGTTCTAGAAGCTACAGTGCCTCCCTGCTCTTCCCAGCCCATATTTAGAATACTTCTAGATGGCAGCCCTCAGGAACAAGGAATCCTTCCTCCAGTGTCTTATCATCCTGATATTTCTTCCCTGGGTCTTAAGAAGCCTGAAGGAACTCATGGTGGGTATAGAGCAAGTACTCACCATTTCTTCTGTATCACTGGAGTGATTTTAGGGGGAGATTTGTATAAGAGAGGGCTAGATCTAACACCTGTGAAGAACCCTGCAGGACCCTATAGAGGGGATGGGGTTCTGGTATTCCAGAAAACTTATGTGATGAATCTAATGAATGTACAACCAGAAGCTCAACACCCCACCATTGCCAGGAAGATAGAGATAGAAGACTCAAACTGTCTTTAGCTGGCCAACATCTTGCTATGCACATAGGCTCTGGAAAAGCTGGGGTAGTTGGTGAGCAGAGTGGAACTCTAACTTCTCAGCCCCTAAAAATGTCTCAAGGACTTTTTTTTGGAGCGGGGGAGGTAGCAGACAGGCAAGGATGTAGAAGTGGGGAGAGTGATAGCTGCAGAAATGCTGCAGCTTCTGGAGTAGAACTTTTCAGAGAGCCATAGACATTTTTCTTTTTTAGCTCAAAAACTACCAAAGACAGAAACTGCATATGTTAAATCCAAGTTCAGGTTGCCTCTCAGGATTAAGGAAACTGATCCTCTGCAGGTGGGCTGCTGGGGCTCTGGGATCTGTTTCTTGGGAAGTCAGCAGGCATAAACATACCTTCATGGGCTTGCATAAAGCCAGGAGGTATTGTGCTCCTTGCCAGCCAGCGTCTGCTTCCGAACTCACAGAACCACTTAAATGTGGCTTTGGCAGGTCTGGGATAAAAGGATGCAGCCTCGAACCCTGGCAGGAGGACTGGGTCTGGCCAAGCAGGGCAGGATTCTTGATGCAGATTGCAGAAGCCCCTTGTCACTCTTTGAAAGGCAAAAGAAGATACCTTTTCTTTTCTTTTTCTTTTTTTTTTTTTTTTTTTGCGTTTTTTGGCCAGGAATGGGTTTAAACCCCCCACAACCGGCATATGGGGCCAGCGCCTTACTCCTTTGAGCCACAGGTGCCACCCAGAAGATACCTTTAATACAATCAAGTCTGATCATATCCCCCGTCCATGCATCAAAGAACCCAAGTCTCTATTTTTTTTTGAAGGTTTCAAATGTACTTTATTTCTTCAATAATGCTATATTTTAATGAGTGCACAGTGTTTTTACTTGGCTTCAATTATGAGTTGGTTCTGAAACAATTCAGTATTACACCATCTGGGATGATTACTGATCTCTCCCCATTCCTTTGGGGTGACTCTGCCAACAGGGGACAGGTTTCATTCTATTATAATGTGTATCACTGCATATGTCCATACAGCAATGCAGAAAGTTGCTTCACGAGCTAATACAGCACTACCGTATTTATCATGAAAATCAGGTATTCATTTCTGGTGGCCCTTGCCATTGTTTGCTGAATGTTTCGAACTTGGAGATTACTTAGTGCACTCTTGGACATCATGAAACTGAAAATGGAACTGCGGCAACTTCAGGTGCTGCTTTGGTGCAAATGGACTTCAGGTCCCAAGTCTATTCTTCTCAGGGCGTTTCAGGGCACTGTTCACAACTCAACCACCATGGTAGGAGAGTGGGAGTGAATTAAAAGTCCACATCACCAACCCCCGTCTCTGCAGCTTTTTTGGAGCTGTGTGCACGTGTGTGTGTATGTAAGAGGGAAAGCTGGGCAGCTTTCAAGGACTTTGATTACTTGTAATGTCTTAGGGTACTGTCCCTACTTAGTTCTGGCAGTCCCTTGTTGCTAGACTTGTGTAAGCTGTGGTCCCTGTTCTGGTTCCATTTCAACCACAAAGAAAAGTAAGGAGAGAGAGACCCTCCAAGATCCAAAAGTCTGAGCCCCTCTGGGACCCTCAGTATTAGCCCTCAGCCTTTTCTTCTTACAGGGGTCTCCGTGTCTGGGGAGCGAAGGTGGAGAAGGGGGTGACTAGTGTAAACGTTGAACTACATTTCTCACAAAGCCAAGGGATTGGTGGCGCTAATCTGCTATAAAGAAAGAGCCCAAAGGCCTTCTGGGAGTCGTAGTCCTGGGGTTAAAACATCTGCTTCCCGCATCTCTGGCTCTACGCCAGTTTCCAAAGGGCCAGGAGCATTCCAGCTGAAAGCCTCGATCCTGGGGCGCTAAACTCCGGAAGCCGAGTGCCTGGCTCTGGGAGCCGGAGCATACAGGTGACTGTCCCCCTTCAGTAGGTACTGGGAAAGTTCTAGTGAATCTAGTCTGAAAAGGTGACAACCTCTGTGACGTTTAGGGCGATGGGCGGAGCCTCCCTTTGTTGCAGTCCAATCCCACTCAGATTTGAGCTTCTGGGCGGGGCCAAGGAAAACCCCCAGCAACTGTCTCAGGAAATTAGGACCCTCAAGCGGGAAGCTCTCGAAGAGTGAGGCTACCGGAGTTTTCTTGTAGAAAGGGGACCTTCCATGACCCCAGCGGAAAACTCTACTCCACGCAACCAACCCCAGTCTCGCCCCAAACAAAATCTGTAATTTTAGCCGTGGGAAAAATATTAGAGGACCCCAGCTTCCTCTTTAAAAGCTCTCAGAACCTGGACTGGGCTCCTCAGCGAACCATAGTTGTGTGAGGGCGCCGCATAAAGTCAGGGATCAAGGTCCGGGAACAGCTGTTTAGGGTGCACGGGCGCTCCTGTTTCCTAAGAAGGGTGTACCGTTCAAATTGAGGGCCCATTAGCCTTGGGGAAGGGTATACAGGGGTGGCATGAAATCTGGCAGAAGTGCGTAGGGTGCCTAGGTTTGGGATTCCGGGTGTGTTTGGGTTTTGAGAAAGTTCTGAGTTTGATATCCCAATTGGCTCTGTATGGGATAGTTTATTTGGTTTGGGCAATTGAATTTTCAGTTTGAAGTGCAACAAGTTTTAGGAGCTGGGCTGGGGGTGGGAGGCGACGGGGGTTCTTCCGTTTTGTTGATATGCTTAAGGTTTGGAGTTGGGAATCACATCAGTTTGGGGAACTGGCAATCCCGTAGTTTGGGAAGGGGTGTGTGGGGTGGGGAGTTTCAGGTCCTAAATTTGGGGACTGGCGAGTGCCTCTTTTTTAATTGTTTGTTTCTCAGTTGGAATGCAATGAGTACTCTGAATTGGGAGTTACCTTGAGCGGAGATTCAGTTTCATACTTTGGAGGCATTTGATAAGGATGCATTTGGAGATTTCCTAAAGATCCTCATTTAGTCATTTTTGGGACCTGGTTGGGCGGGGGGGGGGGTCTAGTGGGGTTGTCTGAGATGGGCTTTGGCTTCTCTTTGTTTAGAGTGCACCTGCTCTTGGTTTAGAGTGAGAGGACCCTTCCTGGTGGTCATCAAGGATTGCGGCTCTGGTTGCAATGAGGCCAAATTTTGCCCTCCTGTTGGCAGCTCTGGCTGGCTGCCTGCTCTCTGCTGGGGCCTGTGTCATATGTAGCCCCTCGGTCCAGGAAGCCCTAAAGTCCTTGGAAAGAGATTACCTGCCTGGCCACCTGGATGTCCGTCTTCGCAAATCAGTGATGAGCAAGTTGGTGAAGTCACTAACCGCTTTCAAGGATTTGCCATTAAATGAGGCATCTTTTATGGGGGTCATTGGTGAGGGCAGGGCAGAGAGCACACTCTTGGGTCCTGGGAAATGAGAGGGCTGGAGCCAGGGGGAGGAAAGGGCTGGGAACAAGGTCTCCTGGGTTCAGCTAAGGAGAAGGCTGTGATCCAGTTTCTGGGGTTCCCTAGAGCTAGTAAATACTGTTTTCCTTACCCCTTAGCTGACAATTTTATGTACAACTCTCAGAAGGCAATGGGTGACTAATCTTTAACCAGGCCTACCCTTGCCCAGTGGCCTCATGTGTATTGTAGTTTCTTTTTCTTTCTTTCTTTTTTTTTTTTTAAAAAAAGGGGGGCACTGTGTTGCCCTTTGTTGCTGTGAACTATGATGTCACAGCAACCTCAAACTCTTGAGCTTCTCCAGCAATTCTCTTGCCTCAGCCTCCCGAGTAGTTGGGACTATAGGCACCTGCCACAACGCCTGGCTATTTTTTAGAGACTGGGTCTTGCTCTTGCTCAGGCTGGTCTTGAACTCATGAACTCAGGCAATCCACCAGCCTTGGCCTCCCAGAATGCTAGGATTACAGGCGTGAGCCACCTCGCCCAGTCCTTGTATTGTAGTTTTTAAGGCTAGATGAGCCCATGAGACAATAATGCTGGGATCTGGGGTTCTATGTCCACCCCCACAGATGAGACCACATTGGAAAAGGCATCCTGGAGTTTGCTGAAAGATCTGAAACGCATCACAGACAGTGATGTAAGCGGTAAATAGACCAAGGTCATCGGGATCTTCAGAATCTCTCAGGGAAGCCATCGCTGGTGATGTGTGGTCTCTTGATCAGAGGCTAGGCTCTCTGGAGCCAGATTGCCTAGGTTCAGATTCCAGCTCTGCCACTTGCTAGTTGTGTGGCCTTGAGCAAGGAACTTTGAAGCTTCCTTGGTTCTAAAATGTTCTAAAAGGGAGGGAGGGCATGCAGTAGCTTAGTTCTTCAGTTGTGCAGACTAAATGTGCATTGCTTAGCCTAGTGGCTGGCATTATGTCAAGTGGTTAATTATGGTGCCCTTCCCTGAGAAGGCCAGACCCTGGAATGTCAGGCTCTGCAAACAGAGGCAAACATCAGCACCTCTCACCTGGGATTGGGGATGGGGCATCGCTGCACCATTCTGTTTTTTCCCCAGATGACCACTTCGTGAGGGAGCTACTCTGGATGTTAAAGCTGCAAAAGGAAACCTTTACCAACTATGTGGCTCAGTTCCAAAAAGAGGGTGAGGGAAGATGAGAGTCAGGGTACCCAGCCCCCTCCTTCCGCATCCCAACAGTCCCTATCTTCACCCCTTTATTTACCTCGCTCAGTCCAGTTCCCCAACATCCTGCTCCCTCGGATCCAAGTCTTTCACCCTGAAACCCAAGAGCCCAACTCCTGCTCTTCCTTCAACTCTGTCTTTCCATTTTCTTTAATTTAGAAATCTGACTGCCATTTCTGTCTTTCTCCTTTTTCCCTTCTGAGGCAGCTTTTTGTCCCAACAAATGTGGTGAGTCTGGATCATGGAAGCTAGCCCTCTGCCCCTCAGCCTTGCCCCATGAATACCCCATCCTCTCCTTCCCCTTTTTGGTTCCTGGTATTTTTTTCATTCTCCACATCTGAGAGGTTCCTGGACCTCCAGTGTTTTTTCTCCACCTTCAATTTCTTGGAAAGTGGGTTGTCTTCTATTTACACACTTTACGATCTCCTGCTTCCTATCCAGGTATGTTCTGGCCCCGACCCTCCAAAGGATTTAGCAGATGACCAGTCCCCTGCCCACAGCCCAGCCTTCTCCCTTTAGCCCTGCCCCCTTCGCTGGTAAATGCAAGCCTTGACCCTGCCCCTTCAGGTGTTATGTTGCAGGCTGTGATCTGGTGCAACCACTGCCAAAAGCAGATTCATCCTTGTCGAAAGTCTCCTGATTGTGGGGGTGAGAGCTGCATCCAGGAAGAGGGGTTGCTGAAGAGGGGTGGGGCAGACAAGGGACTGAGTGTAGAGAAAGCCAAGAGGGAGAGAGCAGGGGTTCAAACCAAATGGAAGGGATAGAAGGGAGGGCAAATAACCCCGAAGGAGTGTCCCACAGTCATCCCTCATTCCCAGAACGCAATGTGGAGGTCTATGAAATGGAAGATATGATCCTGGACTGTGAGTTAAGCTGGCATCGGCTGTCTCAAGGCCTCACCAATTACAGATTTTACAGGGTGGGGTCCTCAACTCCTGTAACCTTTGAACTCTCTAGTCTATCATGTGAGCTCCTTGGCCCCTGGATCCACTAGCCTGCACCCACAACCCTCATGACCCGTGAGCTATTAGCTGTGGTCTCTACTGACTGCTGGGGACCCCATTCCCTGACCAGTGACACCCTGCACCAAGGCCCCATGATCTTCTCACCCCTGTACTCCCCCAATCCCTGAATTCCCCAGGCCTCTGTGACCCCTTGAGCTTGGGTCTAGGTTTGGGGGAACAATTCTGAGACTTTGGTGTTCGACGGAAAAGAGCCCACCCTGACCAAACCCATGGTGGGTGTAGAGGATGCAGGCAATTACCGCTGCGAGTTGGGCTTGGTGAAGTCCAGTCCAGCCACGATCATCCGTTTTCATGTTACAGGTCAGTCCTGCGGGGTTAAGAGAGGGAGTCGGAGCCCAGGCAGTTAGGGGCCAGTTTCAGGGGCGTGACTTCCTGTTGGGTGTGATTTCAGGCCAAGGGGTGTGGCTTCCTGCCCAGAGCATGGTCTCTGGTCCCGCGCGCAGGGTCCCCTTAGATGTGTTCTGGCTTCACGCAATTGGAGGCGACATTTTCTCCTGGAGAGCTGGGTACTGAGAAGGGCTTGCCTTTGCCCGTCTGGGACTGCTTTTTGTCAATTTTCCATCAGTGTTGCCCAAAAGGGCCCTGGAGGAGACACCATCACCAACCACTGCAACAACAGCACAGGGCACGACGACCTCGCAGTCGTCCACACCTGTTCTGTCTTCGAAATCCGATAGTCTGCTGAAAGACCGCCTTGCAGGGCTGCTGATGTGGATCTCGCTGGTGCTGATACTTTGCCTCGTCTTAGCGTGAGCAACCCACCGGCTAAGGCGGACGTGGAGTGAGGGGTTGGGGTTTCCTGGTACCCAACGCAGAAGCAAGTCTGCACTTAGAACTTCCACTCAGGGTGGGGCTTATTTAGGAGGGAGACTCCGGAGGGCGGAGCTTAGATAATTGCAAAAGAAGTCAGATAGGAGGCGGCTGGGAGGGGTGTCCCACACTCAATTAGTACCTAATCTCCTTTCTCCCCCAGCATGTGTTGTCGAAAGAAGGTGATAGATTACATAAGACTTAAACTGTTCTGCACTGACCAAGAAGAGGAAAAGAAATCCCAGGGTCCATCTCGGGCTCCATCTCAGGCTGCGTCTCAGGCTGCATCTCAGGGTCAATCTCAGGTTTCATCCAGGGTTCCATCCCAGGTTTCTACATCCCAGGTTCCAACAAGAACATCCTCAGAGTTAAGGAGCGAATAAAGATTCATCTTGTTTAAGTATCTGACTCACTCCTCCAGACTGATCCTAACTTTTGATATCCTGAAAAGAGAGGTTGGGGGATAGGCTCCTGCCTGAGGGAAGAGGGGCTGAAAATGAGGAACCCTGGGTCCTGGAGGAGTCCAGTTGACTGCGAAGTGATTCCAGAATCAAGGAATCAGGCAGGGCCTGCCCTACCCTGATCTCCTCCCCCAGGCCTGGTCTCCTCACAGGACACCCCCTCCCCGCTCTTCCTGCCGGGTTTCCTCTTGCTTTTCCTGTCCCCCACCCAGTTCTGGGAGCTGGGGCAGAGGCAAAGGCTAAACAAGAACACTGGAACTACCCCGGACAGTGGAGCTAGGGCCTCCGGGTGCTGCCAGACCCAAAGCAGGGTAAGAGCCAGGGGCCCAGGAGTCCAGCCACCTATTCCCTTGGATACCAGAGTCAGTCCCTGGCCATCTCCCATTCTACGACCAAGGAGCCCAGGGTCCCATCCCTCTCCTCCACCTGGACTCAAGAGCCTGAGTCCAAACAAACCCCCACTCTGGGGTCCAGGTCCCTTTATCCCATTCTCACAATGAGTGCTTTAGGAGTTGGGACTATAACCCATCCTCCCTTAGGGCCAGCCATGCTGTCTGGTGAACGGAAAGAGGGCGGAAGCCCCCGCTTTGGGAAGCTCCATCTCCCTGTGGGCCTGTGGATCAATTCCCCCAGGAAACAGCTGGCCAAGCTGGGGCGGCGCTGGCCCAGTGCTGCCTCTGTCAAGTGAGTGCCCATCTCCACAGGATTCCTGCCCCTACCCTCCTGCCTTGCATCAGTTCTGGCTTATGGTCCAGTCCTTGCACTGGGGCCTGCCAGTGACCCTGAAAGGGTGGGCTCTGGTTATTGCACTGTCTGGGCAAGTGAGACGTGGGCAGGGGGAGAGGTTGGGAGTGTGGGAAGATGGGCCAGGAGATGGAGTTAGGTAGGATGGGCACAGGGATGGGAACACAGAAGGCGCAGGCATTTGATTCACCTTCTTTCCTCCCCTCCCAGCTCACCTCTTGGAATTTCCTTTTGTGGGACTCGTATTTATTTATTTCTCTGTCTTTGCCTCCCGTCTCTGCCCACCTCTTCACCCCGGGTCTCTGCTTCCTTCTCTTTCTGGGTTCCTGTCCCTCTCTCTCTGGGTCTGTACCCAACCTCTCTCCTAATCCGTCCCACACCCCATTTTGATGTGTCCTTCTGGATCTCTCCCATGACTCTGTTCCCCGGCGGACTCCCAGGTCTTCGTCTTCGGACACCGGGAGCCGCAGCAGTGAGCCACTGCTCCCACCCCCACCGCACGTGGAGCTGCGACGAGTGGGCGCGGTCAAGGCTGCCGGAGGAGCTTCTGGTAGCCGTGCCAAACGTATCTCCCAGCTCTTTCGGGGCTCGGGGACTGGAACTACTGGGTCTGGCAGCGTGGGAAGCCCTGGGACTCCGGGGGGCGCGCAGCGCTGGGCCAGTGAGAAGAAGCTGCCTGAGCTAGCGGCAGGTGTGGCCCCCGATCCCCCACTAGCCACCCGCGCCACGGCGCCCCCGGGGGTCCTCAAAATCTTCGGCGCTGGACTGGCGTCGGGCGCCAACTACAAGAGCGTGCTGGCCACGGCGCGCTCCACAGCGCGGGAGCTCGTGGCCGAGGCGCTGGAGCGCTATGGTCTGGCGGGCAGCCCCGGCAGCGGCCCCGGAGAGAGCAGCTGCGTGGACGCCTTCGCGCTGTGCGATGCCCTGGGTCGGCCGGCGGTGGCCGGTGTAGGCAACGGCGAGTGGCGGGCAGAGCACCTGCGTGTGCTGGGCGACTCGGAGCGCCCACTGCTGGTGCAGGAGCTGTGGCGGGCGCGGCCTGGCTGGGCGCGGCGCTTCGAGTTACGAGGCCGCGAGGAGGCGCGCCGCCTGGAGCAGGAAGCCTTCGGCGCGGCGGACAGGGAAGGTGAGTCTGCGGGCCGGCTCTGGGGCGGGGTCTGCAGGGCAAGGGAGCTGGGGCCTACGTGGGGCGGGCCCCGACTCAGGGGGCGGTGCCTCGGGGGTTGCTGGGGGATGCTCATAGGACCTGGATAGCTGGAGCATGGAGCCGGAGCAAGGCGGAGATCAACCAGATGGGCGGGCCTGAGAAGAGGGTAGAGCCTGATAGTAGGGTGGGATTTTTCCAGGGGCGGGGTTTGAGGCTCGGGTGGCGCTGGCCTGGTGGCTAATGGTTGGCAGTGTCCTAGAATGGATCCGGATTGGGGTCAGGACTTTCAGTAGACATTTAAGACTGCCTGGGGCCTGCAGAATAGTGAATCCCGAGGAGCGTTTGTGGGGTCTGGGAGCTGGGTAAGCCTGGCAGGAGGGGCAAGGATAGGCAAGAGTCTGCGGGATGCAGAAGTTTCGGCCTGTGTGTTGGAGAGAACTAGAACTGGAGGATTCGGCCTGTGTGTTGGAGGGAAACTAGAACTAGAACTGGAGAGAACTAGCATGAACGATGTCCTCAAGAGTTGTGCAGAACCTATAGGCGGAGCCTGTGATACTGGGGCGAGGCTTGCAGAAGAGACAAGCCTGGAGCATGAAGCGTAGGGCTGGGTGAAGTATGGTGGCTCATGGCTGCAGGTGAGGCGTCGGTATCTGTGGCAGGAAGCCACTCTGTAAAGTAGATTGAGGTGGTTTTCAAGGGGCAGGCTCTATGTTGGTGGAGTCTACAAGAAGGAAGAAATGGGAGCAGGGGAAACAGCTCCTGGGTCTGGCCTAGAGGGCCTAGGAGTGGGCGGAGCCTCAGAGGGGCTGGCCTTAGGCTAGGTTGGCTGCCAAAAGTGGGCACTTGGGAAAGGAAGGGGCTAGAGGAAGAGGTATTTGTAGAGGATAAGAAAGGTTATTCCGGCTCGGCGCCTGTGGCTCAGCCACGTACACCTGAGCTGGCAGGTTCGAATCCAGCTCGGGCCCACCAAACAACAATGACGGCTGCAACCAAAAAATGGCCGGGCGTTGTGGTGGGTGCCTGTAGTCCCAGCTACTTGGGAGGCGGAGGCAGGAGACTCACTTGAGCCCAGGAATTGGAGGTTGCTGTGAGCTGTGATGCCACAGC
>CAUYON010203584.1:0-14810 GCA_963573935.1 Arctocebus calabarensis | reverse complement strand
TAGATGGATAGAGAATTTAATATATACATAAATGTGGAAGCAGATAGGTCTTTTCCTTACAGTATGATGTCAATTGATACATTTGTCAGTGGTACTAGAATTGGAAAATCATCACTTTGTAACCACCATAATAACAATTAGGAGCAAGGATCATACATGGATGCTAAGTGTGGGGTAAAGTGTCTCTACACATTTCTAATAACTGGGGAGGTAGACAGTACCTTAACCAGATGATCAGTAATGAAGTCAATGGAACGTTGTTTGCTTCTGTATATGACATTCTAAAAAGCACACAGCTTCACTTACGTATATCTTCTTTTGTATACATAACCTGCGTTTAATCAAGAGGAAACATCTGATAAAATCAAAATGTGGGTGATTTTATTAAGGAAGCAAAACAAAATGTATAAACTCGAATAGTCTTCAGAAATGTCAATATCATAAAGGGAGAAGAAAGGTTGAAGAAATGTTCCACATTTAAAGGAGAATAAAAGGATGTGCCACCCAAATGCAATACAGATGAATGGCTAAGAAGCATATGAAAAAATGCTCATCATCCCTGCTCATCAGAGAAATGCAAATCAAAAGCACCCTGAGATGTCACCTCACCTAGTGAGAATAGCTCCCATCAAAAAATCCCAAAGTTGCAGGTGCTGACATGGATATGAAGAGATGAGAACACCTTTGCACTGCTAGTGGGATTGCAAACTAACATAGCCTCTGTGGCAGCAGTTGTGACCCCTGTGTAACAATGAAAATACATTGTAGCATTAGGAAGGTTGAGAACCACTGTTCCATGGGAAGAGGTATGGAGAATTCTTGAATTACAAAAGGTAGACCTTCTATTTGATCCCATAATTCCATTATTAGGCATCTACCCAGAAGAAGAAAAATCATGTTACAAAAAGGACATTTGCAATAGAATGTTTACTGTAGCTCAATCAATAATTGCCAAGAGATGGAAACGACCCAAGTGCCCATTAACTCATGCCTGGGTTAACAGACTATGGTATATGAACACCATGGAATACTAATCAGCCATAAAAATGGATGAGGACTTTACATCGTTTGCCTTTACTTGGAATGAGTTGAAAACATTCTTCTTCGTAAAGTATCACAAGAATGGAAAAGAAAGTATTCAATGCATTTAATACTAATATGAAACCAATATATAGACAACTACATGCCCACATGAAAGAAAAAATAAGTATATTCTACTGAGGGTGGTAGAGGAGAAGGGAGGGTGACTGGCAAGTTTTCACCTAATGTGAACAATGTTATGGTATATAGCACCCCTCTGGGTGAGCATTCAACTACAACTTGAACTTTACCTTGGAAGTGAAAAAAATGTAGCTTAAACATTTGTACGCTTATATCAATATGAAAATTTAAAAAAAAAGTGAATAGAGTATACCCTTTTTTTATTGCCACATTTTCTACCTAAATTACTTATATTTAACAAAATGGCATGCAGAAGAAACTCTGTAAACATTTCTCATGAATGATTGAGAAGATTATGTCTAATTGGCTGTCTGAAAAAGATTAGAATTAATTTTCTTTTGCACACGTATGCCTTTTGTAGCATGCATGATTCTGTTCAGATTTTGGGATATATAATCTCTTCACTCTTAGGCTATGAGTTCAAAGAATTGTTATATGTAGAGAAAATAAATAAAGTAAGCTAAAGTAAATATTGGAGTCTGAGTGGCTCTTCTTTTTTTTACTAATTTTTGTTAGTAAGGGTTTGTTCTCATGAATATGTCTCAGGTTTCCCATCTATGAGTTGGGACAACTAAGACCCCTCTACCTTCCAGGGTCGAGGCTGCGTGTAGTATCTTATAGGTTTATGAAAAGTAAGGGGAACATGGAGGTAACCAAAGGGTAGAAAATCGAAGCGATGCATAAGTGAGGTTAGAAAGTACTTTGAATGTTCAGAGGTGGAAATGATTGCATCTGGATGGGAGAACCGTCAACGTTTGTTAAAGGAGCATTTCAGTTACGCTTAAAAGGCAGGTCGTTCTTTAAAAACCATCCTATCTTTTGCCCATTTTTCTTTAGGATTTTTAGTTTCCTGTTCATGAAATTCAGAAAAAATATTAGTTGCAATATTAAAAACAACTCTAATAGAGTTAGAATTTATTATTTTAATATAATGATTACCTCACCATATCAAAATAAATAATGTTTTCTTAACTAGAGGGGAACATTATTATTGATCAATTCATACACCATATTTAATATGTTAATATTCATCATGTTATAAATATAGGTAAAGATAATCTGTGAGACCTTCATTTATATTATTCCTTTTATTTTATTAGGCATTTCTTATTCAAATTTAAAAAAACATAGACTTGACTCAAGGGCAATGCAGGGATGAGGGGCAACAACTCCTGCAGAGGTGGAATTGGTGTGTAACTTCTGACTCTCCCCAACCTCAACTTCTAATAGCCTACTCTTGACCACAACTGGAGTATACCAATAACATAAATAGACCATTAACATATTATTTATATTATTTGAATTATGTATTTATATACTATATTATTATAATATAGTAAGCTAGAGAAAAAATGTTCTCAAAAATCATGAGGATCATGAGGAAGAGAAAATATATTCACTACTCATTAGATCTTAAAGGTCTCCATCCCATCGTCTTCACCCCGAGTAAGCTGAAGAGGGGAAGGAAGAAGATAGGATGATGTGGGGGTCTCAGGGGTGCTAGAGTGGAAGAAAATCCATGTACCACATGTAAGTGAACCCATGAAGGTCAAAGCTGTTTTGTTCTAGAGTCAGTTCTATATAGATAAAAAATTAGATGCTTATTTTCTAATAATTCAAATAGAACAAAGCAATAGAAAGTAGAAATTAAAAATTTCATTTTCCTCCTAGCAGCTCATTACATGTACTCCCATGGATAACCAGACTATCATATAATTATTGGGACCAAAAGGAATAGCAGAAGATCTGTATTTTTCCCCTCCTTTTGCTGACATGCACTCAGAAGAAAAAAGAAATTAACCCTAATTTTTTGTGAGTAGTAATGGGAGACTTCCTGACAAACACAGAAATTGTCGTCTTAGCTTAAGAATCCCTACCTATAATCATATGGCAGGTTGTGTAGATGTATTTGGGATTATTTATGGTAAATAAATGTGGACACCATTCATGATGATTCACATAAAATATTATTTAACATATATGATTATAAAGTATAATATACACGTATTTCATTGACAAAATAGCTCTCTTATATATAGTGCATTGAGAGTGTGTCAAAATATGATGAGAAAGGACCAAGAGGTCCTGAACTTTGCTTTGCCTGTGCCGGGCAAGTATCTGTGTCCTTAAAATTATCAGGATAGCCTTATACTGTGTAAAATTTTCAGATTCTTGGGAATCTGATTCTTAATAACCAGAATTGTTCTAAAATATACATTATTTCAGATGTTGCCCCTTTCATATTTTAAAAATTTTGTATTAAGTTATTTGTATTTTTTAAATGAACACAAACTCATGCCACAAATATTGCTTTTAAAACTCTTTTTCCATCAGTTAGCAAATTATCATGGAGATTATAGAAACATAGAACATTTACTCTGTTACACATAATGTTCCAAATGTTTTACATGTATTGATTCATTTATTCTTTATGCCACATTATTAATATAGATTGTTCTTCTCATTTTTGTGGGTAAAGAAATTGAGACATAGATTTAAGTGACTTGCACAAGTTTATACAGCTAAAAAGTAGAAAAGAAAGATTTCAGCCTATGAAGCCTGACTTCAGAATTTGTCCTAAACCATTCCTTCATATTGTTAATAGACTAATGTAAATCTTTTATTTATGCAACTTTGTGATAGTTCATATTATTATTGTATCATGATTTTTTGAGCCATTCGAGCTATTAACAAAGTTATATTCTTCAAGTAGTACTCTCAGGAGACAGAAAAAATTGGGGACATTTTCCTATACCTTTCAAAACAAACTGTTGGTGTTCTGCTAAGAATTACATTAAGCACATTTATTCATATTAAGATAATATTTATATAATTATAAATTCAATTACGGAGCATAAATTATAAAGAGTACAATTAAAAGTCTAACATTCAATTAATGACATTTATAACATCCCTGTATCCACTGCTACGTTGTGGGCAATTTCCAACACCCCATAGATCTCTACTGTGTTCCTTCCCAATAGTACCCGCTCCCCCGTGGTAAGCACTATTAAGTCCTCTGTCACCACAATTGCACAAATGATGTTTGTACAATTCATCCATGTTCTTGCAAGTAAGAATGGTTTTATATTTTCCACTGCTGTTCAGTGCCCTCTGTTTTATATAATTCCATTGTCTTCCCATTCTGTTCTTTGTTTGTTTGGTTTGTTTCTGTTATTTTGTAAAAAGGAGTAATGTATTTGAAATATTTTCTTCTGTTTTAGGGACATAGTATTTCCTTCAATTTATTCCCTTTACAATTGTACTGCATGTTCCATTATGAAAATTGATTTTTTTTTTTGAAAAAAGAAAAAGCACCAGGGAAAGTTATCATGACCTCTGATAAGAGACCTCCTTTTGTTAAATTTTTTATTATCCTGGCGGTACCTGTGGCTCAGTAAGTAGGGCATAGACCCCATATACCGAGGGTGGCGAGTTCGAATTTGGCCCTGGTGAAACTGCAACAAAAAAATAGCTGGGTGTTGTGGCCGGAGCCGCCCAAGAGCTGGAGGTTGCTGTGAGCCGTGATGCTACAGTACTCTACCATGGGCAACAAAGTGAGACTCTATCTCTTCAAAAAAATAAAATAAAATTATTGTCCTAATCTTGTGGATGTTTAAATACATATACAGGCTCGGAACCTGTGGCTCAACAGGCTAAGGCGCTAGCCACGTACACCTGAGCTGGTGGGTTCGAATCCAGCCTGGGTCCGCCAAACAACAATGATGGCTGCAACCAAAAAATGGCCGGGCGTTGTGGCGGGCACCTGTAGTCCCAACTACTTGGGAGGTGGAGACAGGAAACTCGCTTGAGCCCAGGAGTTGGAGGTTGCTGTGAGCTGTGATGGCACAGCACTCTAACCAGGGTGACAGCTTGAGGCTCTGTCTCAAAAAGTAAATAAATATAAAAATAAATAAGTATACAAATACATTCATATACAAACAACGTTTGAATCCTCAATTGTGACTGCATACTATGTTTTAATAATTATGCCATTGTTTGAGTGGACATAAGTTTTCAAATCATTTGAGTAAATAACAAAGATCCCAATTGCTACAACATACAGAAAGTGTATGTTTAGTTTGTAGGAAACTGACACAGGTGTTTATACCATCTTTGCATTCCTAAAAGCAATGAATGTGAATTTTCTTCCTCCACATATTTTTTATTAAATCATAACTATGTACATTGATGCATTTATAGGTCTCAGTGTACTGATTTGATATACAATGTGAAACGCTTACATTGAACTAAGTAACACATCCATCACGATTATACTCTTCTCTTAATAGTTTTGAAATGTTCCATTGCATCGTGCACATTAGGTGAGGTGCCCCCAAATACCCTCCCTCTTCTCCCCTACCCCACATCAGAATTTGGTGTCCTCAGTGATTTGGATTTTGACCGTTCTAATAGGTGTGTAGTAGTGGTAATTTGTTCTTAAATTTATATTTTCCTATAGAGGTGGAACTAATGGTTTCCTACGGAGGTGGAATTAATGTGCTTATTTTGTATCAGTGTATCTTCTTTGGTATGTGTTCAAGTTTTTTGGTCCATTTTTTAATAGGGTTGTTTATTTTCTCATTGTCAAAATTTTTATATTAATTGTGTATTTTGGATAACTTTTTATCAGATTTTTCTTTTCTAATTACTTTTTTACAGTCTGTGGATTGTTTCTCCATTCTTTTGACAATATTTTGCTAGACAGACGTTAATTTTAATGAAGATTTTCCATTAATTTTTTCATGAATTTTGCCTTTGGTGGTATATCTAAAAATTCACCAGTATTTTCAGTGTTATAGAGGTTTTCTCCTATTTTATTACCTGAGACACTTATAGTTTACATTTTACAATTAGGTCTATGATTTATTTTATTTTTTCTGAAGAGTAAAAGATCAGTGTCTATATATATATATATGAATGTATGTATTTTTTTTTTTGCAGTTTGAACCCACCCCCTCCAGCATATGGGGCAGACACCCTACTCCTTTGAGCCACAGGCACCACCCAATTTTTTTTGTTTTTTTGCATGTGGTTATCAGTTGTTTGTGCACCGTTTGCTGAAAAGACTATCTTTGCTCCATTATAGTGCCTCTATTTATTGTCAAAAATCAGTAGAAAATATGTATGTGAGTCTATCTCTGACTTTTCTTTCTGCTCCACTTATCTGCTTATTCATAGGCAATTACAATCATTGTCTCTGATGACTGTAGCTTTATGGCAAGTGTCAAACTTGGGCAGTGTCAGTCCTCCAACTGCGTTTTTCTCCTTCTGTAATGAATTGACTATTCTGGATCTTCTGCCTCCCCATATAAACTATAGAATCAGTTTGTTGATATCCACAAAATAACTCTGTAGGATTTTTACTGGGATTGTATTGAATCTATAGATCAAGTTGGTAAGAATTCATATATTCACAATGTTATGCCTTTCTATCCAAAAATATGGATTACCTCTTCACTTATTTGGTTCTTCATTGATATCCTTCTCAAAGCTTTATTGTTTTCCTAATGTAAATCTTGTACTTATTTCAGGTTTTTACCTATTTCATTTATTGGGTTCTATTGAACATGGTCTTGTGTTTTTAATTTCAAATTCAATTTTTTTAATTGCAATTGACTTTTTTATGTTTATATGTTGCCATTTATTCCTTTGCAAAGATAGATTTAACATGCATTAAAAAATCACAATCCAGGAACAATTACTTTGCCTCCATACACACACACAGGTTTCCATATATGTTTTTCAAAAAGATAATAATCAAGATCTTTCTCGCTAGAGAATGATTGGGTTATTTGGTGTCCATTTTCCCATTATTATGTTGAACAGGAATCTTTTTGCAATGGATTGCAATTAACTTTTTGTATTAACAGTTTATCTTATACATCACTAATCACTCGTTATAGAGATGTTTGTAGATTCTTTTAGATTTTATGCATATAATCATGTCATCTGTAAAAACAGTCTTATTTTTTCCTTGTCGGTACACATTTCATTTATTTATCTTTGCCTTATTGAATTAGTAGGCCTTGCAGTCTGGGGTTGAAAAGCAATGACGGGAAGAGACAGTCTTGCCCTGCTCCTGCTGTGAGTGAGAAAACTGCGTTTCTCACCAATAAATGAGACAGTGGAAGTGGTATGTTTTTTGTAAATTTTTAAAATTAACTTGAAAAAAGTTTATTCCTAGTTGTTGAGATTTTTATTATGATTAAATATTGGATGTTGTCAAATGCCTTTTTTTGCATCTATATTGATATAATCTTAGGATTTTTCTTCTGTATACTATATTAAATGATTTTCAAGTGTCAAACAGGCTTGCATGCCCAGGATAAATTCACTTGGTCATGCTATATAATTCCTTCCATACATTGTTGGATTTGATTTGATAGGTTTTTTTTTTTTTTTTTTTTAAGGAGTTTTGCACCCATGTTCATGAAAGATATTGGTCTATAGTCTTCCTTTATTTAATGTATTTGTCTGGTTTTGATATTAGGGTAATAGTGGCCTCATGGAATTTGTTAAAAGTATTTCTTCTAATTTCATCCTCTGAAAGAAAGTGTGGAAAATTGGTATAATTTCCTCTTTGAATGTTTGGTAGGATTCACCAATGAATCCTTCTGTACTTTCTGTTTTGGAAGGTCATTAATTTAGTTAATTTAATAGTTAAAGCCTTATTCAGATTTGGTTTATTTCTTCCTGTCTGAGTTTTGGCAGAATGTGTTTTTAGGGAATTGGTCAATTTCATTTAGAATATCAAACGTGAGTGTGTAGAGTAGTTCATGGTATTTCTTTATTATTGTACCTTTTAATTTCTGTGGGGTCTGTAGTCATGTTTCCTCTTTTACTTCTGATTTTAGGAGTTATGTGTCTTCTTTCTTTTATTCTTACTTAGCTAAAGACTTATTGCTATTAATGATTGTTTTAAGAATTGACTATCAGCTTTGCTAACTTTCACTCACTTTATTATTTTAAATCTTTTTTCCTGCTTTAATTTTTACTATTTTTTCCAATTTGCTTAGGATTTGATTTGTTCTGCTTTTTCTAGTTTCTTTAGGTGCATGCTGAGATGATTGACTTTAAATCTTTCCTCTTTTCTAATATATGAAGACAATGCTGTAAATTTTCCTCTGAGCACTGATTCACTGAATCCCACTAATTTTAATAAGTTGCGTTTTCATTTTCATCTAGTTCAAATGCTTTAAATGTCTCTTAAGATTTCCTCTTTCACCCATGTGTTATTTAGAAGCAAGTTGTTTATTTTTCAGCATTCTGGAATTTTCCAACCATCTGTTTGTTACACATTTCTAGTTTCATTCCATTGAGACTGAGTGTAAACACTGTATAACTTTACTCTTAAATTTGTTAAGGTATATATTATGGTCCAGAATTTGGTCTATCTTTGAAATATTCGATGTGAGGCAGAGAAGAATATGTAATTTGCTGTTATTGGCTGTGATTATTTCCCTTGAATTTTTCCCAATTTAATCTTTTACTTTTTGATATTTCTAAAATTAACATATAGACACATATATATTCATATGTGCTTCTCAAAGCAGCATTTTACTCTATATTTGTTGTGTCTGAAACAGATAATGTCACGTCACAGGTTTTAGTTTATCAAGTAAACAAATGTTTCAAAATAGTAAATATGATTTTGCATCTTAGGATAAACATTTGAAAAATCGATGTTAAAAATTTTTAGTGTTTTTAGCCGGGCGCTGTGGCGGGCGCCTGTAGTCCCAGCTACTCGGGAGGCTGAGGCAAGAGAATCGCTTAAGCCTAAGAGCTGGAGGTTGCTGTGAGCAGTGTGACGCCATGGCACTCTACCCAGGGCGATAAAGTGAGATTCTGTCTCTACAAAAAAAAAAAAAATAAAATAAAATAAAATAAATTAAAAAAAAATTTTTAGTGTTTTAGAATTGGAAATAAGAGGATGTTTCTTAAAAGCAGTTTGTCCCTGAGATTAATGAAATGTAATAGCCTAATATTAATACATTAATAAATCTTTAATATTTATTAAAGATAAATAAGATTTAATAAATATTAAATCTTCCACAACATAGAGATACCAAAATAAATAGCAGTATGAAAACACACATGTGCACCAACACATATGCTACACAAATAAATGTATTTTCTTTTGAGTTTCTCTGTGATTTTTTTTTCTACTTGAACTAGGACATAAGAAAAATAGCTTCAAATTGCATTGAATCTCAGAATTAATTTCATCAAACATGAAAGTATTAAGGATAATGTGACCGATTCATATATTTCTATTTAAGAGTGATGTTTCAAATAATAATTGTCTACCTGTCTTTGGGTTTTTCATGTAGAGTCGTAGTAAGCCAACTGCATCATCACACAGTTCTTAGAAAGGAAGGGATCAAGTTTTATGATTATTTGTTCAAATCTGGAAAATTAGAAGTGATGCATTTATACTTATTCATGTGTAAGGAGGTGAAAATGGTAATAATCTGATTAATTTCTGATTTTTTTCCAGAAGTGACCATTGTATAAATGGGGGTTTGCCATATTATCAGAATGTATTATGAAGCAGAAATAGAATAGACTGGTGAATTTCAAGTTTAAGAGCATATCAGAATCCCCTTCAGAACTTGTTTAAAGTGATAAAGAGATTGGTAATACCCACTCATAGAGTTTATAGTAAATATGTCTGAAATATAGCTGAGGATGTATATTTTAAATATATTCTCAAGTGTAGCTAATGCTAGTATTTTGGGATGATCACATTTTGCAAAGCAATGGAGTAATAGATAATGTGCAATTTTCTAATGAAAGGAACACAAACTTCTGCCCAGCAAATCTGAATCACAAATACAGCTGATAGGCTTGCATATTCACATTAGAATAAATTAACTACTATATCTAGGTACTTACATTATTGATTTTATATAACACATGATAGAAACTTATCTATTCTAGTAGGTCTTTATAATATCTTAAGTGTTGATTTTAAATAATTGATAAATATTAAATTTCCAAAATAATTAGATTCTTTTCCTGAACAAAAGGACTATTTTTTGCACAATGCATGAAATTCAAAGAATGCAAGTAAAAATTAAAATCTATACTGAGTTCCTCTACTTAACTAAAACAGGTATTTTAAAATGTGTAAGTGCTCGTGATGGGATATTTAAATAGAAATCTGTAATTATTTTCACTACATTATATTTTGCAATGAAACACGCCTGAATTCAGTAAACTCTTTATCTCACAATAACTTTAACGCAAATGGATATTCACTGTCAATCTTAAGATGTATAAGAGAAAGTTAATTTGTGTTGGTAAAATGTAAGTGAGTGTGCTCTTGCTAACACCTGAGTGCTATTCAGCTTAATTGGGTTATAGCTCATGCTGATTGTGTTTTTCCCCTGCTGTATCTAATTTCTTTTTTCCCCCAATATTTTATTGTTTGGTTTTGGTTTTGAAGGTGTATGGAAATTAAAGAACTCTAATTTTTTAAGAGCCCTAAAGGGAAGTATGCTTTTGTGTTAGTCATTCCTATGAACACCTGTGCACTGTTGAATTTAATTGGGTTACAGCTGGTGCTGTGAAAAAGTCAACTAAATGAGGGTTTGCAGACTGACTAGAAACTTGACATTGCATGTCATTGCGTTTTTTTCCTTTGTTTTTTCTCTATATACACATGCAAGATGCTTACCTCTGAAATGATTTCGAAGGCAAATTGAATTCACTTCTTATGATCTGTGATATTTCATGATGATGATTTCACAAAAGCGTACTTCTTTTGTTAAGCTCTTAAAGTCTCTCATGAGGTGAGCTTAACCTCAGAAGCCATCTGGTCTACTAGTTGCCAGTAATTCAAGAACCTTTCATAAAAAACTTTAGTGAGATTTTAAGAGACTAGCCATACAATGATATGAGGGTTTTCAGAGGGGAAAAAAAAAAACAAAGCATTGAAATTGAAAGAATAGAATAAAGAATAGTAAGTCATTAAATATTCTGTATACTACCAGCAAAGTATATGAGGATAAAATGTATGGTCTCATAGGTAATTATTTTTAAATAGCTCAATACAATAATTAAAGTAAGTTCTTTATACAGTTTGTCAAAAAGATCAACTTGGAAATTTCTTTAGAAAGATTTAAAGTCGCTCTGTATTTTCCCTTTGAGCCAATACCATAGACAGTTAACTGTAAATAGGTTCACAATTTAAATATTGAATATGTAACTTTAGAACTAGGAATACATAGCAATAGAGTGGCACTTGATAGCAACAAATATTAGAACCATTAATTAGATCACATTTATAGAAAACTATATTCATTTTTATGTTAGAAAAATTTGAAAAGATAATAGGATTGAATGTTTTAAATCTATTTTGCATGATGGAATAGAAAATAAAAAAACACTAGCTAAAATTAAGGAAGTATAAAAGGGTGGCTGAAATATTTAATTAGTAATGTCATTTCTAACACATTAATGAAGTGCAAAAGGGTGAATGAAATATTTAATTAGTAATGTCATTTCTAACACTTCTAAAAACCATCAAGATTTACTATGTTGCTACTTTAAATATATAATACAGAAAAAGAAAGATTTTTATTATTTCACTGCTTTTTTTACCTTGCAAATAAAACTTGGATGAGTGATATATATTTTTTCACATCCTCTGTGATAAATTAAGCAAGGGATACATATTAAGAGAAAATGAAAATGTCGTTAAATTGAATAGAGCTATTAAAAATGGACATTTTAAAAGAATAAATTAAATTCTGATAGCAATATCTTTCCCTAACATTCTTTTTTTTTTTTTTTGAGACAGAGCCTCAAGCTGTCACCCTGGATAGAGTGCTCACAGCTCACAGCAACCTCCAATTCCTGGGCTCAAGCGAGTCTCTTGCCTCCGCCTCCCTAGCTAGGACTACAGGCGCCCGCCACGACTCCCAGCCATTTTTTGGTTGCAGCCGTCATTGTTGTTTGGCAGGCCTAGGCTGGATTCGAACCTGCCAGCTCAGGTGTACGTGGCTGGTGCCTTAGCCCTTTGAGCCACAGGCACCAAGCCTCTAACATTCTTGATTTTTGATTAAACCAGTATTTTACAATTGTGTAAGAGAAAACTTACAAAATTATATGAGCAGTGAATTTAGGTCAATTTATACAACCTGGTTTTCTTTAAGCTCTTGTTTCATCAGCAGAGGTCTAAGGAAGAACCTTGCTCTCAGGCATTCCAGGAAGGCTGAGCATGTGTTTTGCTCAGTTACATAAAATGTATCCCCAAACCTACCTAGGCATAATGACAATGTTATGCTGGTGGTCTCACTTTGTATTACACATCCACCCATCCCATAATAGAGAAGTGACTATTTTTTTTCTATTTTTATTTTTCAATTTTTAAAATTTATTCCATTACATGTATATATTGCATAGTGGTGAAATCGGGGCTTTTGCAGTACCTATCACCTGAGTAATGTACAATGTATTACATGGACAATTTTTCATCTCTCATTGATGTAAGAGAGAGATGAAAGAGATGAGGATAAAATGTATGTAAGTCCACTTGTAAGTCGACTTGTAAGTCTCCAATGTCCATTATACCAATCTCTGTGCCCTTGCATAGCCATTGTGGAGCTCCAATCTACAAGGATATTTGTGTTCCATGGATGAATTGTCTTCCATGAAACCAGTCCTGCTGCCAAAAAAACTTGGGGATGAGCTAATAGTTAATTGCATCATAGAAAATGCTTTCATTTTATTTCTGAAATATTTATTCTGTTTCATTAATCTATGTATCTACCTTTATGGCAGTATTATGCTATTTTATTCCTATATGCAGTAGTCTAATTTGAAGTCTAGTAGTGTGTTGCCTCCAGTTTTGTTCTTTTTGATTAAAATTGCTTTATCTGGTCAGCCTTTTTTTGTTCTATACTAATTTACTAATTTATACTATAGTAAAGTATATTCTTTTATACTTTTGTGAAAAAATATGGTATTTTCATGGGAAATGAATTGAATCTGTAGATTACTTTGGAAGTGTGGTCCTTTCAATAATATTGATCCTTGCATTTCAGGAGCATGGGAGGTTTTTTCCATTTGTGTGTTTCATCTATGATTTCTTTCTTTGTAGTCTTCCTTGTAGACATCATCTTTCACCTTCTTGGTTAAATTTTATTCATGAGATTTTCTTTTCTTTTCTTTTCTTTTTTGTTTCATCTTGTTTTAATGCTATTGTAAATGGGATTAGGTCCCTGAGTTAGTTCCCAACTTTGGACCTTTTTGGTATACAGAAATTTTATTGATTTATGTATGTAGACTTTATAATCTGCTTAATTCCTTTATCAAATCTTGGAGCAGAATCCTTAGGGTTTTGTAGGAATAAGTCATCAGCAAACAGATATTTTGACTTCTTTTCAAATTTGATTGTCTTTATTTGTCTCTGTTCCTGATTGCTCTAGCGAGGACTTCCAGTAATATTTTGAATACAAGTGATGAAATGAGGAATCTGTCTTGTTCCAATTCTTAGGCAGAGTGCTTTTAACTTTCCCTCATTCAATAAATGGACTGGAATTTGTCATATAAAGCTTTTATTATTTTGAGGTATATTCCCCTTATGCTGAGTTTTTTTGAGGATTTTTATTTTGAAGCGATGCTGGATTTTATAGAATGACTTTTCTATGTCTTTTGAGATGGACATGATCATATAGTTTTTGTTTTTAATTTGTCTGTTTTTAATTTCCCCTGTTGCCTTTGTTTTAAGGCAGCAGGGGAAATCATATTTATTAACTGAACTACCCTTGTATTCCTCGAAAGAAACCCACTTTATCATGGAATTTTCCTTTTGGTATGCTGTTTGATTTAGAATACAAATCTTTTGTTGAGGATTTTTGTATCCGTGTGACATAAGGGACTGAAGTTTTATTTGTTGTTGCCTTGTTGTTTTGTTACTGTATCCATTCCTGGGTTAGTATCAAGATAATAATGTCTTAATAGAAGAGGTTATGAAAGATCTCTGTTCCTGGATCTTTGGAACAGTTTCAGTAGGTTTGGCACCAATTTCTTGTATGCCTGGTAGAATTCAGCTGCAAATCGTCTTGTTCCGAGATTTTTGTAATTCAGAATTTTTTTTTCTTATTATTATTGATTCTGTCTTATTACTCATTACTGGGTTATGCAGAAGGTATATTTTTTCCTGTTCAATCTTGAGTGTTTGTATAATTTTATGAATTTATCCTACATTACTTCTAAGTTTTCTGGGTTGTAGGCATAGAGATGCTCATAAATGTCTATGGTAATTTTTGTATTTCTTCATATTTCTTTGTTATTGGTTGCTATGATTCCTTTTTCATATTTGATTGTATCTATTTGAATATGTTCTGTTCCTTTATTCATTATTCTACCTACTGCTTTATCATATTTGTTTTTCTTTTCAAAGAACCAGATACCAACTTTTCTTTTTTTTTTTTTTTTTTATAATTTTATTGAATCATAATTCTATACATTGGTGCAATCATAGGGCACGATTCATATACATTCAGAAATGTTTTGATCGTACTGTTACAGTTAGCCTTCATGGCATTTTCTTGATCACTATATAAAGACATTGATAC
>CAUYON010203582.1:0-40219 GCA_963573935.1 Arctocebus calabarensis | reverse complement strand
CATAACTGTGTACATTAATGCAATCATTGGATACAATGTGCAGGCTTCATATACAATCTGAAACATTTTCATCAAACTGTTTAACATAGCCTTCATGGCACTTTCCTAGTTATTGTATGAAGACATTTGTATTCTGCATTTAGTAAGTTTCATCTGTACCCTTCTAAGATGCACCGTAGATATGATCCTACCACTTACCCTCCCTCCCCCCATCCTCCCCCCCATATTTGTACTATAATTATGAAGCCAATCAATTGTATTTCAATATACTAGTAATGAACAATCTAAAAGTGAAATTAAGAAACAAATTCCATTTATACTGGCATCAAAAATAAAATATATCAAAAAGTTAACAAAAGGACAATACTTGTACCCTGAGAAAACAGTTAAATAAATTAAATAGATAGGTAAATTAGAAAAAGAATCAATTGTTCAGCGTTGGAAGTCTGTCAAGATGGCAATATTCCCCAAATCTATCATCAGATTCAACATACTCTTTATCAAAATCCCAGCTGCCTTTTAACAAATTCCATGGGTCATGAGTGTGGACACAGCCTACTTGGGTTCCTCTGCTTAAGGTCTCACAAGACTTCAAACAAAATGTCACCCAAAATATATTCCTTTCCAGAGCTTAGACTCCTCAAACTCACATGGATAATGGCAGAATTCAATTCCTTGTGGCCAGAGGACTGAAGTTCTCAGCTCCTAGAAATGACCCATAGTTCCTTGCCAAATGGCCACTGTACCAAGGCTTCACATATAAAAGCTAACATCTCCAAGGCTGGCAAGAGAATCTCTCACTCCAGTTTGCTAAGAATTGTCTTATACAACACAATGACAGATATGAGCATCCCATCACCTCTGCCACATTTATTGGTTAGAAGTTCTGCCCACACTCAAATGAAAGGAATTTCCAAAGGTATGGCTCATTGTGGGTTTCCTTAAAAGCAAAATATCCCTTAGAGCTGTCCCACTTGGGGAAAAGACTTGTCTACAAGCTGTCCCACTTGGGGAAAAGACACTATCTACAATTTTCTAGTTGTCATTAACTGATGGATGTTCCTGGAGTTGTTACCTTATCTCTGGCCTGACCCACATTGATCAAAGTGCCTCTAGAGTTCCTCTAGATTAAAGCTCTCAAGCAGTGAGTCTCATGTGTTTGCAGTAAAAACTCTTCAGAATGCTTGAGAACTATGAGGACAAACAGGAAGTTGGCTGGATACTGACAGCATTTGTTGCGCTACTGTAAAAAGAAACGTCTCAGATAAATTCCAGAAGGATAGAATAACAAATGCTAATATTTTAAGCATCGTTTTTCTTACAAGTCTATACTTATTTCTAAAAAGTGTACAACTAAAGCTAATGTGATTTTTAAAATCAAAGTTCATTTAATGATAATGTACATTTTATAATAAAATTGTAGCAAGATGCTGATATTTGACAGTTTAAACAGTGTCACTCATGTAAAAATCATGTTACAGCATGTTAAAACTTACTTAGAAAATCCATACTTCACAAAAGTACATTTATTTTGATGATAGCTGAAAAATATTAGGATAAATTTAAGATACAAAACAAAATTCATAGTTAGGCTTAATGTTTAGTACCATAAAATTTTTTTATACTGGATCCACTAAAATTTTTATTAAGAGGGTTCACTTGAAATAATTGATTCAGACTACAACTGAATTGACATTTTATTGTATAGCCAAGATATGTTGGTTTTACAATATGTGTAATAATCAATTATTTCACCAATTATTAAAATGACAGAGATGTAATTTAAAATCCCATTAATATACCCTTAACAGGATAATTAAAACAGAAAGCACTAGAAGTCTTGATTTATATTTTCATTAATGCATATACAAGAAATCTGAATTTTACATTTAAATTTGTATAGAACATCAAGCCCTGAAGTAGACCCCCCCAAAAAAAAAAGTTCTGGTGTTAAAAGTTTGTTCAAAACCCAGGAGTTTGTAAAAATGTTTTTACCTAAAATATTGAACCCCTGTACCATTTATAGTACAAATTTAACCTTCTGCATACTAACATTATTTTGCCATTCAAGAGCCAAATTCATAAGATTAACAGAACATTAAAGCCAGTTTGCCATTAAAAAAAAAACAGTGGTATATAAATGGGAGAACTTCAGTGAATTCAACAAAAAGTATATTAAATTACATAAAGTGCAGTCAATTAATATACTTAATTGGAGTGTGAACAAAGTACAATAAAGCATTTTGAGTTAAGTGATCTTCATGTAATAAAAATATCTTCATATGTTTTACTTATGAAGATATTTTCATATGTTATACTTCATATGTTATACTTAATTGGAGTGTGAACAAAATACAATAAAGCATTTTGAGTTAAGTGATCTTCATGTAATAAAAATATCTTCATATGCTTTACACATAGAGAAAACATCCTTCAAAATGAATTCATTTGAACCTCCATTGTTTTGATAGCTTGCAATTATCACAAAGGTATCCATACTAGCCTTACCATCAAATTAGTAAATAACTCTCCATCAAAAGCCACAGGGAACTTAAATACTTTATAAGAGTCTTAGTTTCCCTATATAAGCATACTGTTGTGCTTATGCACACTGTAAAATGAAATCAAGTAGAGAATGAAAGTTAACAGCCTTATTGGATGCACTAGAAGGTAATAAATAGCCTCATAAAATTATGATAAACTCTGCCTGCCATAGATAAATACTATATACTTTTCATAAAGTATAGGCAGTAAGCACCTATTTTTTAAAACTTAGAACATTGGCTACAAATGAAAAAACATTAATGTTGTAGGACAGGAACAAATGGATTGAAGTTCTATTACATACTGTTAGTTATGGTGTTCTTAAAGTTTAAAGCTTTTATTTTTTTTAATTAAAAAGTCACAGTAAAAATACTAATCAGAAAACTTTATAACACATCCCCGGGTTCCAGGCCCCCATCTGGTTCTTGGCACAAACCTTCCCTCAGAGATATTGAACAAAGTTCATAGTGAAAAAAGCCACAAAGTTCCACAGGAGAAAAGGCAGGGGTCATTGAAGGCTTCAGATGACACTGAACCTTAGAAGGAGGAACAAGGTTTGGTTTTGCTTCCTTCACCTCTCAAGCAATCCCTGGTTTCTCCTTAGTGTTCTCCTTTTACCTGAATACTAATCTGGTAATCTTCATAATTCTGAACGCTAATCCTAATCTTCAAAAAAGAAGAGTGAATGACTGTAGCCTATGCCCTTTGGTTGTAATCAAACCTTAGTCACACTCCTTGAATAGTCAGAAGTGGCTGGTAGCTATTGTCACAGCATATCTCTAGAGACATAAACATAGGCCTTACTAATGTGCAATCAGTTATTTCATTTTGTCATTCATAGAGTCGTTACAAGGATTAAATGAAAATATATAGAGAGAACTTCAAACAATACCTGGTCCATAGTAAGCACAAAATAAATGTTAGCTTTTCTATTAACATTCTTATTTTATGTAGCTTATTGTTAATTTGTAATTACCAACTACCTTATTTTTTGTTTTGATAAGATAAACAACAGATATGAAATTCTGAGCAATTTCTCCTTTGATTCAATATTTATTTTAATGATAAAGAAAAAAATGGGGCTTGAGAATGTTATAAAATGATTAACCAATTTCTGAGAATTTAACACGCTTGTATATAGCAGTGTAATCCAAAAAATAAATCCAGACTTGAATTTTCTTTGTTTTAAATAGTTTCCATTTGTGATGGTATTTTTTTTCTTTTTCTTTTTTTTTTTTGTAATTTCAGCTCCATTTCCTCTGAGCCCTTAAAGGGTCTCGACCTCCTTTTCTGTGGCTCAATAGTTTTACAACCACTGAAAATAGCTCATTTTACCTCTTGTTGGGTGCCCTTCCGAGCAAGATAAGATGGCTAATTACATATGCCATTAACCAAACGCAATTCCAACTAATTGACAAAAAGCATTATACAGAAGCAATTTTTGAAGAACAAAGTTGTATAAAATACAAGGTCATATTTCACAAGTTTGTCCCCCAAGAACAAAGAATTCTAAACATTTACTGTCTTGCTGTGAATTCTGTTAAAATCTGAGCCTATAATGTGGTGTCCCAGAGAAACTTCATCACTTAGTCAAAATACTCTGAGTTCCTGCTACTTATGAGAAGTTCTGCTAAGCATCAGGAAGAAAACAAATATGTCTAAGAGATAGCCTTTGACCCCTAGTAAGCTCACATCCTCTCTTTCATCTACAGTGAGTGCTTCAGCGACTCTCCTTTGCCTCTGGGACAGCATCGTTAGCACAAGCTACAGTCCATCTCGCTCCAGCCCCCGCTTTCCTATTCAGCCTAATGTCTTTAGTTCTCCCCCACACGTCTTGTGCTTCAGGCTCGTAAGAATATGGTGTGCTCTCCCTATCAGTGCACCCCTACAGCACATGTGAGAACCATTCCCCAATCGCTCAACCTTCAATAAGCTCCAAACTCATTTTGCCACATACACGCGCACACACCATTTTTTCATCAATCCTTTATAAAACTGTAAACCATAACAAGATTTTTCTATAAATACTACCCTAAAGCCTCCCTTTTTTCTTCTGCTGACATTGCAGCTTGAGCATAACTGTGTGGTAATGACTGATGGAGATAATGTTTTGTGAGTCATTCTACCCTGAGTCATAAGTTCCTTAAAGACAATCACCAAGTCTTCTCATTTATATCATCCTGGGTCCTAGACATTATAGTTTTTAAAGTTTACTCAATAAATAAGGGAAATAAAAGATTAAAAATGTGTATCTAACTAGATTTCAGCATAAAATAACACTGGATCTTTTCACATTTTCAAATAAATCATCATTAGAATTTAAGAGCTATCAGGAAAATTTCATCATTTTTGGTTAACAATTAAATCAGTCCCTAAAGTATAAGGCAGTAGTTAGTAGGAAAACATATTACCTGCAGCAGGAAGGCTCTAAAGATTAACCACTGTGACCAATATTTCTCTACTCATTCCAGGACAATCTAGTTGCTGCATGCTTTGGGAAATCTAAGGAGAATAATGAATTGTTCTTGCCCTCAGGGACCTTGGTATTTAATAGAGCATATGAGGGTCTTTGTATATTCTTACATGAAAAGATACTTGACTTTAGAAGAGAATTCTGAGCATGCCATTAAAAAAATGGTTTCTTCTTTGAGAGAGCACGAGGAATCCAAAAGGATACATAAATAGGATAGAAAGAAAGGACATGCCTGTGAGACACTGTTATACATTCTTTTTGCAACAAGAATATGATATAAGGTGCCTACTAATCTATTCTGGAGTCATCGAGGAAATACCAAACTGGAGGTTCTTCTATCCAACCTATGAACACAGAATCCTGGGAAGGTGCAGATTTCTGCAACTGCTTGGTTCTTTCCTCTTTTAAGTGGCACCCTACCCCTTCAAGACTGCCTCTCTACTTCTGGATTCAGATGAACAACCACCAGAGCAGAGCATGGATCTGACTGTATGAGCAGCTACAGATGGGCTAGTGATGCAGAAGAGTTTCCTCTCCTTGAGGACCAACAAGAAACAAACACAAGAGAAGGCAGTCAGGCAGATAAAGGTCGCTCCTTTTTCCCCTCATGGACTTCTGTGTGGTGTGGCTTTTTACTGGAGAAGCCATGTGCGCTCAGTGGATACAAATGCTAAGCAGTGTGCTCTCTCCATCCAAGACTATTGGCAGTAGGATAACACTTCAATTGTTTCACATCTTTCTCTGTCCCACTTACCTTATTTCCTTACCCTCACTGCCCTAGCTCACCCCTCCCTGCACCACTTTTCTCTCTCTCCCTCCCTAAGTTTAAAATTTTTCATTTGTTTTTATTTGCAATTCTAGAATAGGACAAGTATTCCAACGAGCTGAGCAGAAGAGGTTGGCTTTATAGACAGGAATACAAAACGCAATTGGGTTGTTTCAAAGTTACTTTCATTATAGGGTTAAAACTAAAAAGACTTCCTATTGGGCCTGAGGCTCAGAAAACCCAGGCCCCTTCTAATTGGTTGCTGTGAATCTCCCTATTTTTTTTTTTTTTGCATCTCTTAAAATAAAGTTTTAGCACCTTAATTCTCATCTCAAGCTCTAATTTCTAAAGTAACCAAGATAAGAGAAGAACTTGTCTCACTCTTTATTTCTCAAGCATATTAATTTCTTCATTATATTTTTACTGAATGATTCAACAAGAACTATATTTTAGAAAGTATATAATCCATAGACAACTAGTTGTAATTTATCAATTTAACTATATCATTGTACTCCTGAAACAAAACACACTGTTTCTCAAATAATAACAGCTAATATGTAAATAGTTCTTACTATGTACAAGATTTTGAGCATCTTACATAGATTAACATATTTAATAATCAATGAGGTAGTGTCATAGCCCCTCTCCTCTTGCCAAGTGCATGCACATGTGAGCACTCGCACACACCCCAGTGACCTGCTCATCATGTGACAGTGTCTAATGGCACATCATATGCCACTTCATGCCCCCATTCACATCCCCTGCCCTTTTCTTCCTCACCTTCAGCACCTTCAGCTCCTGAGATTTAGGCCTCCAGGCTCAGCACCTTCCCTTACTTTGTTTTCTAGGTGACTAGAGAAGATACACATTCAACTCAGGACTACATTTTAAAACTACACTATCACTTAATTTCACTAATAAAGTTAGTTGAATTCAACTAGAAGACTATTCACTTGACTTCAAGGGAGCCTTCCATGCAAAGGAATTGTTAGTGTGCCAGTAGAACAGCATAAGGGGACTTCACCACACCTGAATATTTGTCTAGTGGAATGATTCAATCTATAGTATTAGCAAGAAACCATTTGCTGGAGACTTCTTTTAAGTACAAGACCCCTGATAGTAAGACTGTGGGGGAAGAAAACCATAGCCTTTACCTTCCTATTGCTATCTTCCCCAAAGAACTGCTAACCATTGATACACTTACCTAATTCAATTTGCCTGTTCACAAAGAGCACATTTATTATATTTCCTTTATTTTTCTTTACTATGCCAACTGTGGCTCACACAAAAATTGAAATAGCTTGTGAGAAATACAGGAAATAAATTATTAAAATATAAAATATCAGTACCATGAAAAAATATGTAGGAATAAAAAGTAAGAGCTTAGATATGGAGATATTCAGGTTTTGTGTTCAAGGGAAAAGGGGCAAGGGTTGGGGATGCATTCATTCAATCAACATTTACTACCCTGATAGTACATCCCAGACACTGCTAACTGTAGACAGTACAAAGATGAGTAAAACATTGTCTCCTCACAGAGAAGCCTACCATGTAATGGAGAAACTGATTTGAGAATTCATGTTCAATCTGAGTTTCTGAAGCAAGCCCATCCTAATTTTAACTAAAGTTTGGTGATTTGAAGCTTAGTCTCAGCATAACAAAACTTATCATAAAATTTTGCTGAAAGAAATTTCACAGTATAGTGGGCTGGAAACTGCCTAGGTACCTACTGTATGCATATCCCTGAAACAGTCATGTAAACTACATGGTATTTAAGAATTTACGTATCTGTAAACCAAAATTTTGGAACCAAAATTTTGATGACTTACCCACAATAATTGATGCTGAGATCAGTATTCAAACCCAGTCTCTCTGAATTCAAAACCAGCCATGTTCCTATTATGGTCAGCCTCCCTTCCTCATCACGTGAGGTAAGGACATGTCTGGTGTTGTCAGTAACTGCATGACTTTGGACTTGTCATTATAAGCTAGAATCTAAAGCAAGAAAAGGGCTTGAAAGCAAAAGATCAAATAACCTTAAAGAAACATAGTATTTGACAGGCAGTGGTGGTATTGTTATTTTCCATTGAGATATAAGGAAAATTCCACTGATATCTTTAATGCCTTCAGATAAACCTGGTTATTGCTTTTGCTGAAATATCCTTGAAATACCTGTAAGGAAGTCAATCAATCTAGAAGAAATTGTTGTCATTTTTTTAACTTTACATGCATCACAGGTATTTAATTAGAAGAAAAAAATCTTCTAAAACAATACCTAGAAGTTTCTTCTCTGAAGATTTTCAAATAAATACCTAAGTCAACATAGTGAGAATCTTTAGTCGGAGTGAAACTGCTGCATTATTCATTATCTCATTATTAACCTACATATTTTAATGAGTTCTTTCTCCTGAGGCCCATTCACCAGGGGCAGGAGAGAAAAGAGAAGGTCATGGGAAAGCCAAGGGGAACAAGTTCATGCTGACTAGAACATGAAAGGCCAACCTGGGGGCACTTGTATTCACGTGGGCTACTTTTTCACTTTTTTAGTGAAATACAGAGCAAATAACACAAAATCCAAAAGCACCCACTGCCCCACCCTCCTCAACCTTCATTTCTTTTACATCACACAAGAAATTTTTATAATTATTTGTTTCAGTTCATTGATGCTGTTAAACATATTTTGGCACCCTTGTTCAAATTCTGAAATAAAACCCTTCTTTAAAATATGAGCTTCATATATAGTTGAGTAAAATTTCTATCCCTGGCCTCTTTGTGGAATCACATTTCCAGCTGCCTCCAAGACAGTTTAAGCACCAGTTTCTCCCTCAGGTTTGAAAATATTCCAAATCTAACCTTCCAAGTCCATACCAATCCCCATCCATCCGTTGTCTCAAACCATTTTCAATAGTAATTTGAATAATACCATTCTCCTAATCATGGAAGTTCAAAATCTTGGGACTTTCTACCTGCTTTCTCAAATTCTCTAGCTTCGACCTGAACATGTTTCTTCATCTTTTTCATGATTTTCACCAAGGCTTCATTGTCGCTTACCTAGCCTCTGCTTTATAACTGGTCTCATCTCACCTTCAATCTTATCAAGTAGCACTAAACAGGCCACATTAATTTTCCTAGAGGACAAAAACTGTCAATCCTGAGAGAGAAGCAAGCACTACCAATGACACATGGGGCAGGTATAAAGCAAACTATACTGGTGGACACCTAATGTCAGAGAGTCAGTAAAAGACTGCATTTGATCCCAACTTCTCAATTTGGACCAAGCATAGTTGAACACAACAGGGCTTGGGCTCCAAAAGAGAGACCCTTTCCTCTTTACCTCTATTTACTTATAGAGAAACAGAGAAGGGAGGAAGGAATGGGAGCCAACAGATAATCATCTAATTATGGGAATTAAAAGACCTCAAGTTTACATATCGCATAGTGGTAGGAAATACCCTTGCTGGTAAGAGAACCAGATTCGGTATTAGACACCTAGGGGACTGCATGCCATGTTCAGTATTGGCCAGAGATCTTGTCACCTTCCTGGTGAGACATTTAGTCCCAATCTAGCTGAAGAGAGACACCACAGCCATGCAGAAGACACAGTAGATATGCCTGACTTAAAATAAAACTCATTTTCACAGGCTTACTCAAAACTCTTCACAGATTCTTCATTGCCTAGAAAGGAAAATATATTTCTCCGGCCTGATAAGCAAAATTTATCTCTAGGAGATCATCTGCCCACTCTTTAATATGGCCCCAGTAAGATTCCACTTACTGTTTCCTCATTTCTGCTAGACTGACTTGGTCTTAATTCTTTATGACATGCAATAATGTATTGATTGGGTGTATTTGCTCAGACTTTTCCTCCTACTGGAATATCTTCATCTGCTTATCACCCATGACTACAAATCTGTTCTTCCTTTAAGGGTTAGGTCAAATAATACTGCTTCTCTGAGGCTGTTCCTGCTCTCCTCCATATCACCCCAACCCCAGTGAGTTATATTTCTCCTTGGAACTTCCATTCCATTTTCCCTCTCTGGTTCTCCTCATTCTCTTCCTTGTATTAAAATCATCTCTTCATCTTCCTGTTCACAACCTATGTCCTAGTGCTTCTGTGCTTGATTACAGGTTAACAAAAATGGCTAATTCAAATTTAAAACAAATTGCATTGCACATCATAGAACATAGTAAGAGCACATCTATTGACAATGTGCCTTATTTTTAAAGGCCTTTGTTCAGGCCTCTGTATGTACTATATAAATACATGTAATCCAAGGAACCATAATTAATTTGAAATATTTGGTTTTAAGACACATTGAATTGGCTAAAGAAATAGAAATTTATTATATGAGTATGGGTTTTTTCCATAGTCAGGAACCAAAGAGGAATTAGGATTTCGGGAGCATAGGTCATACCTCAGTCAGTCATGCTCCCAGTAGGGAGAAGACTGTACCTTCAAAAAGCATAATTGGACTATTTAGGGGGTTAAGGGACATCAGCACAGTAAGGTGAAGGTCCCTCTCATGTTCCTTCAGGCCTAAGGGTGGGAATAGGGTCTGCTTATTCCAAAATCCAGGGAGCATTTATTGAAACCAGGGGAAATCTTTGGCCATAGCCAAAAGAGAAAACCATCCTACAGAAGCCATGACCTTCATACAGAATCACAGCTAGTGCAAATCTACAGACAGAGGGAGGAAGCCGCAAAATACTCTCCAGCCTCTCATACTGCTTTTTGATCTCCTAATGATAACTTCCATGAGCCAAACCCATTTGGAAGACAGAAGACAAAGGACTCAGCTAAATGAGATAATGGAGTTCAGCCTCTCCTGGGAAACCAAGTAGGGAACAGAAAAGCAAAGAGTTGATCCAGAAGGGAAAATGAATAATCATTCCTGCAACATTCTCTCTTCACACCATATTTCTATAAAAACAAAGAAGAATGAAAAATACATGTACCCCCCAAAAATTCAAATGGGCTTTTTTTTTTTTTTTGAGACAAAGTCTCACTATGTCACCCTCAGTAGAGTACCATGGCATCACAGCTCACAGCAACCTCAAACTCTTGGGCTTAAGCAATTCTCTTGCCTCAGCCTCCCAAGTGGCAGGGACCACAGGCACCCACCACAGTGCCCAGCTATTTTTTTTTTTGCAGCTGTCATTGTTTAGCTGGCCCATTCAAACCCGCCAACCCCAGTGTATATGGCTGGCGCCTTATCCACTGAGCTATGGGTACCAAGCCCAATGGGCTTTTTAGCTTCTCCTTCCACATCCCAGGGGAAAGATGGCCACCCTTTGCTCCCAAGTTTACATCGTCTGATGAAGAGATCATCTCATCACATAGATGGTCTCTATCTCAAATCCAAATTCCTGAGAGATAACATTTGGCCAAGTTTCAGTCAAGTAATTGCTTCTCAATCACCTGTAACTAGAGGAGTTCATTGGAGGTATAAACGTGACTGCCAATGACTCAACTCAGATTATCAATAAAAAGTTGAAAGAACCAAGGCAGCAAAGACACCTCCAAGGAATCTGCAACCAAATCCTAAGGACAAATATCTCAAAGCCATGTTCTCATCTCATATTCATGGTCACCAAGTTACTTACCCACAAACTCAGAAGGAGAAAAGTAAACTGGAAATAAGAACTCGCCTATTCTATGAGCTCCACCATTAATGCAGCAAAGCATGATACTCACCCTGTATTAGTCCCTAAAGTACTGAACAGATTAACCAATCTGAAGGAAATGTTTTTATATTTCAGAAAATTCAGAGTTAAAAATGCACTTGGGTACTGTTTCTGTTTATTTGCCTCAAACTCTGCCTCAGGCTCATTGAACACTACTTAAAAAAAAAAAATCATCGCAGTAAAAGTTCAAGGCAAAATTCTACCACCTTTAGAAAAGTATTGACATCTCATAAGAAAAAAAAAAAAAACCTAAGAAGGGTGTGCCTGAATTTCTGTCTCCACTGTGGAAAGAGTAAGTGATTCTTTTAGAATACTATTGCCCTAAGATGTATACTACCAATAAACACTACAGGTATCTAGTATCACACTACAGAGTTCCTTGTTCCCAACTGTATATGCCTATTGATTTGAACAACCGAAAGAGCTAGAAATTGTTCCTTCTAACAGATCAACTCTACTTTGAATGACAAGATAATATAAAATCCCTACTCTATGTCTCCCTGAGTCATCATTAGGATCACAATTATAAACTGCCTCTACCATATATATGTATATTCAGTTTTTAAATATAGTTTACTTAAAATTAAATAAGGTATAATAAAATTAATATGCTCAGGAGTTGGACTTAAATTCTGGATCTGCCATTTAGTTGTTATGTGACTGATAGCACAAGTGCTTCAGAAAACCTGGAGGAAGGAACAAAGTGCTTAAACCTTGCTTGGGAAGTGCAAGACCAGGGGTGAGGATGAAGAGGAAAGAAGTGAGCAAATGTGATGTGATACATTACCAGGCTGGCTACTACCCACAACAAGCTGGGAAAAAGCAGAGCAAGTTAAGCAGGAGGTACATTCCTTAGTACATAGGGCTTCTTTAGAAGGAGCACAACAAAAATTAGAGTAGTTCACTGATAATGGGAAGAAAAGATATAAATTTATGTTCATCTTCATCCCATTTTTCACTTCCTGTTGGGCAATCTTTATTAGCTTTAGCCAATCTTGTGGGAGGACTCTAAAACTAACCATTAACTCCCTACACTTGTGAGTTGTGTCATCTGGCTTCCCAGTGGTCACTCAGGTCAGACCTGATGCCCAGTGGTATGGTGTTTAACCTGGACTTAATTTTCTATTGCTATACAACTAATTATCTTAGACCTAGCTTCTTAAAACACAAAGTTATTGTCTCAGTTTCTGTGGGACAGAAATCCAGTGACTTCTAGCTGGGTCTTCTGCTCTTCTGAAGCTATTTTCTGGATCTTGTAAGCATGCTTCATTCTTTTCTATTCTCTTTTCTTAAGTCTTTGGTCACCGCAATTGTATCAGCATTGCGGGTACCCCAAGCCCAGTAACGCTGTGACTTGCAGACTCCTGGTGGTCCCACTTGGTGGACTTGAGTAAGATACAGGAGAATTGCTTGGACTTCCAGGCAAAGTCTCTCTCACCATGCAGGGCTGCTTAAGTTGCAGGAGGGACACAGTCATACCCGCATGGCCACCACAGCTGGAAACATACCAGGTCACATCTGAACCCAGCCTAGTCTACCCCAAATCCCATGGTGACTGTTGCCTAGATATCTCTGATGTTTATTCGAAGCCAAAGGCTCTTTAGTCAGCAGGTGGTGAATCCCACCAGGACTGTGTCCTTTCCTTCTGGGCTCAATCTAGAAAAGCCTTCTAAGAACTAAGACCTCAACTCAAGGGCTTGAGGAGTCTACTTGGTACTTTATTTTACTATAACTGAGCTTGTACCCAAGTTGCCCAATGAAGACATCAAACTCTCCCCTTTCCTTTTCTCAAGTGACAGAAGACTGTCCCTAAAATGCACTGCTTGGAATTAGGAGAGAGGACACAAGCACTGGCTTGGTTGCCACCACTAGTGTCTCACTTGGTCACATGCACCCAGGTCTACTGACTCTAGACAGCATAAACACAAGAACTGCCCAATATCTGCAGCCTTTGTGGCCTCACCTGCCTTATAAATTTATTCTAGGCTGCTTTGGTTCAGCAGGTGGTGAGGCTAGCAGAGACTCAGGTTTCCGGTAGAGAATTTCCCTCTGGCCTCTCTGACTGAGGTGGTCTAAATGCTGTCTGCATGGATGCTGGCAGAATTCTGCCTGTTGTGTGTCCTCCTATGATGAGAGGAGGAAGGCCTGAATCCAGTGCAAAGTCCGACAATCACGTCACTCTTCTTCCCCCAAGCACACAGTGGCATGGGACTGGGAGGTAGGTAGGCAATGTAAGACTCTTTTCTGCCCTCTTCAGTGTCTCTTTCCTTGATATAATGTTAAAAGGCAGTATGATCATTCCCTAATTTTTGGTTCTCCCAAAGGGGCTCGCTTATATGGATAGTTGCTGAGTTTGAGTTCATGCAGAGAGACTATCAACGGATTTAGCCATCTTTCTCTATCCCCCTACCAAACATGTTTGTGACCCAGCTACCTCTAAGGTGGTGGTGGGGTTGTTTTGGATATTTTTTATTTAGAGAAGTTTATTTCTCAGAAAAATACAATGATGTGACATGCCACATGATATAACATGGCAAATGTATCTTTACTATAAAAAAGTAAAACATAAATCATATATTAATGGATAGAGATGGAGATGAGATTAGTATTTTTTAAAATTTCAGATTAAAAGTGAAGTACCTGATGAGGGTACAGACAATTAGGTTACATTGTTTGCATTTGTTAGGTAAAGTCCTCCCCCAGGTGGTGTGCCATGTACACATATATTATGCCTGTCGGGTGAGAGCTCACCAATTCTCCCTCCCTCTCCTCTCTGCCCCCTACTTCAGTTTAATTATGTAAGGTGGTGTTTCTAAGCAGGCTCAAGTCTACTATTTTACCTATAGAACTTTTTAGGGAGATCTTCTTTCAAGTTTGAGAAACCCTGTATCACAGCATGAGTAGAACTTCAACTCTTATAGCACTATTCTTTTATATCTCTGGAATACCACCTCTTAATTTTCAATGAAACTTGTAGTAGATGCTGTGGTATTCCACTTGAATTCCCCCAACCACAACAGGTGCTGGCTACAAATGCTAAGCTTATGTCCACATCCAGGCATTGCCTTTGATTGAAGAAAGCCACAAATGTTACTTTTCTTCCCCAGGAACAACCCACACTGAGTAACTGATTGATGTGCTAGTACAGAAGTCTATGTCTTTACCTAAATTGGGAAATTTATGAAAGGTCACTCTTAGTTTTAGAGTCCTCCCACACGATTGGTTAAAGTTGAAATCTCACTACCGTTCAGCTTCTCCAGAAGTCTATTCTGCATTCATTGTTTCCTGAAGGGTATTGTTCTAGAGAACACTCCCAAATAAAAATACTGTGTGAAAATTCCAATATCTTAGAGTCTGTTTCCCAGGAAACCTAATCTACAACAGTTGGTACTAGAAATGATCCTACAAAGCAGAATCTGAAATAGATTTTGTTGCTGGATCACTCAGACAAGCTGGCAAAGAAGACCCCACTACTGGTAGCAAGAGAAGAGCAGATTGTCCCAGGCTTGCTATAGTTGTGCAACTGTTAAAAATTTTTCCAAGTGACATACTGGAATGAGAAGAGAATGCACCATCAAATGCAATATACAAGGCATTTTAGAAGTATAGGGGAAGCAGTTGTTATAAGTATTACAGAATTGGTTGGCTGTTGCTGGATACACCCAGCACACTGAAGAAAGCATTTGAAAGGGTAAACTTATTAATCACCAATCTAAGGCAAAATGTGAAAGCCAGAGGCCTTCCTTGACAACATACCAAGAGATTCTTATTCTTATATCCTTTAGGCTGGATATAGAAAAAATAAAGGAGTTAAAAAAACACCAGAGTTAAATTCTCAACCTCAGCATGTCTTCTACTTCAAGATCAAGGCTTTGATTGAGAAAGAGTTAACTCTGAAGCATGGGATGAGGACATCTGGGTCAAAACATTCAAATCTTGAATCCCTTGATCCATCTGAACTTTGTGGGCTTGTAGATGTATCCTGCCCACTCTTCCATGTTAAAAACCCTCACCCCAAGGAGTGTGAGTTCTAATCATCATGTCCTTCTTAGGTCAAAGTGAATGGTTCACTTAACATCAAAGCTGGATAGTGGTACAAAGAGATTTTCCCAGTGAGTCATCAAACATTCTTTCCTGCCTCTTATATAACAGCCTTACTTCCTCCTGGTGATCAAGGTCAACTACTTTCCTTGGACTCCTTTCCTTGCTTACTCTTTTGTTTCTGGAGTTTCTGGAAAAGAGCCATAGCTTAAAGTATGTTAGGATTTTCCAAACATTCTCTGAAAAAAATTCTTCCCCTCTAAGGAACCAGTATCTCCAACCTTACAGAAACCAGTGTTGTGGAATAGGAGGAAACACAAATTTTCTAGAGTGACAGTAAGTAAGGCCACTCCTACTTCTACTCCTTGGTTCTCATGCCCAAGAATTCTACCTTTTGGCCCATTGTCTGATATTGTGTCTAATATGTTTCATTGATTTAGGGTATATATGGAAGCCTGGAAGACCAAATCCCATTCTTACAGAGTATCATTTCTTTGCTGACTCCTTAGCTACATCTTCAGAAGCTGTTAAATCCATTTGTCAGGCCAGCAGTTTCTAAGCAGTGTGGTATGTGATAGGAACAATGAATCTGATAGTCATGTGCCCATAGCCACATCTCCTTTGCTCTTAAGTGGCTTCGTTGATCTGGGTGATATCATTAAATGCCCTATGTATTCAATGATCTTATTGCTGGCTGAGAACTATTGAAGAAAAAGAGAACTGAAACCTGAACTACATTAATTCCTTACAACAAATCACTGTTCCTTTCATGGTAGAAGGGGTCTACGGTCTTACTGCTCCAAAGTTATAACTTTCTACCAAGTTACTGGTTGACCTCCTCAAGAGGTAACACCATATCAGGGGCTTAGCACTTATCTTCCTTGCTGGCAGGTTGAGAATTTGTGACAGCAGGAGCTACGTAAACCTTAGTGAGCATGTGCCCATGCTGCTGGGACCATGTATTCCCTCCATCTCTGCCACTGTGGCTACTCTTTCAAGTGCCTATGCACCTGAGTGACCATTGATATAAGCTGGTTGATGTCAACTAGCCAAGTCATTCCATCTACTTAGTTATTAACTGTCTCTTCTGTTCTACAAAGACTTTCACATTTCATGCCAGCTCCTTTAGGTCCTCCTACATGCTTCTTCTCAGATCTCTTTGTCCTTGATCTTTCAGTTTTTCCCTTAGAGACCCCTGACTAACCACTGAAGCCATCTCGCATTGTCTATGGATTATAGCCAGAATGACCCTTTAGTTAAGCCACCTAGACCAACAGAGGTGCTAACCAATAGTGAGGAACTTCTAAAATGAGTATTAGAAGGGGGAGATAGTAAATGTCAACTGTATTGTCAAGACCATCTGAAGCAACAGGGGGCTATCCCACTAATTCCCCTTTTATGAGTTTCTTCAGGAAAAGAAACCAACCAGAATCCTGGAAGAGCTCTTTGCAGATGGTATGAATTTATTATGTGAAGAAAACAAATCCAAGTGGCAGAAAAAGTAAACCCCAGCAGATTAAAACCAAGGCACACACTTACCCAGCTACTGGAAATGTTCTTCCTACCACAAACTCACAGTTGTATTCTGCTTGTGACATTTCCCTCAATTAAAGGAACTTGCTTTGGTCAAGATTATGTTCACACAAGGGTAAAATTCCCTGGTCTCCTTATTACAGTTTGAGACTTCTCTGAAAGATCCAGTTATAAAGCTCTTCTTGTTATTGATTGAAACCGGTGTCACAACTGTACCACTGTTCAACTTTTACCTCTGACAATCCTCCTATACAGGTGCTGTTCCCAAGACCTTCCTCCCAATAAACCTTCTGCACACAAAAGTTTGAGTCTTGAGAGTCTGTTTCCCAAAGCACTGTACCAACAACAATCCTATGTTATTCAAAAAGGGCCTCTTCTGAGTTTGCTTCTCATCCACAACCTCTTCTTGACATACAACAGGGAAGATCTCTGAAATCCAAAGTCACACATTCCAGGTAAATTTTTAGCAAGTTGCTCCCATATCCACTCCTGGGGAGAAGGAATTACAGTACTAGTGTTGTCCAAAAGAACGCTATGGTGGCTCAAGCAAACCCCAAGTAAGGTAGCTTATTCAGCCACAAAAACAAAATAAACTTAGAGAAGTCTGAGAAATTGGTCACTGGTCAGAAGAAACAAATTCTCACTCAAAAAATATAACCAATCTGGGCTGGGAACTTTGTGACATTACCCTAAAAGTCAGCGAAGTAATACAACAGAGCTATTATAAATAGAAGCTAACCAGAAGGGACTGGCCACAATATCAGTGAAAAGCTAAATCGCTGATGAAAATGGGTGCAGACTGACTGCTCTAATTGGCCTCGAGCTCCAGTGGAGAAAAATTGGAAATCTCCTTGGAACAAGTTTAAAGACAAAATGAACACAGAGTTTCATTGTTTTTTGGACTGATCTCTGACTTGTTTTTCTTCACCACTGAGAACAATGTCTATCCTTGCACACAGCCAAGCTGATAATGGAAGAGTCAAGACTGGGAAGGAAACCTGAAAAGAATAATTTTTTTTTAATTGTTGGAGATTCATTGAGGATACACAGAACCTAAGGAATGCTCTTGGGATGAGTACAGGTAGAAGGGCGGGCAAAAAAGTTGGAGATGGCAGAGGGAGAAGCTGAACTACAGGACAGAACCAACAGTCTTTAATATCAAAGGGTTGTGGCATTAGGAAGGTTGAGAACCATTGGATTAGAGTGTGAACATAGAACTTGAATCAGTTCCTGATGTATTGAAGAAAGAAGGAAAGGAAGACAGGTGTAGGGATGAATAGAAGTTAACAAACATCCATGTAAGCAAGTGTGTATGAACTTCCTACTAGAAAGAAGTTTAAATACATAAGTATCTATTTAAAGTATGTATATATCAATATATAAATATATATATTAAAATAAATATATAAAAAGTATGTATGTATAAGTATTTCTCATTTTCTTCCTCAAAGATACAATATGTGCCATCCCATCTCCTAGTGGAGATGTGCCCTGATGTCTCACTGGGACAATCCATTGCTTCTTTCTCCCTATAACTTTCCATCCAAGGTATTCTATTTCCCCAAACTGAAGTAGCTGGCTAAGAAAGAACTTTATCATCTACACTAATAGAAAGGATTAGCACCTTGATAAATTTTCCAACTCTTTTCTTTTTCATTTCCAAACTAGGGAAGTTCTGTAGGGTACTCCCTTCAGAGTCACCTTGATCTCCAACCCACATCTCAGTTGTTTTATCTTTTATACCCTCCTTCTAGAATCTGGAATATTTGTTTTGGGGAAGAATGAGAAATTCCTCATATTATATTTCACTCAGACATTTCACTTCCATTTTTTTTTTTTTTTTGTAAGGTGAGTTCTACAACAAGCAGTCTCTGGTTCAGAGTTTGCTACTCAGAACCTTTCCTAGGGAGTGCTCTTGGGATGAGTACACGTAGAAGGGCGGGCAAAAAAGCTGGAGAGGGCAGAGGGAGAAGCTGAACTACAGGACAGACCCAGCAGTCTCAGCCACCTGGAGTTCTGGAGGGAGCTCAGGGGGTTTGGAGGGTGGGGGGGGACCTATCAGAGCTGTCCCTTGTTGGGCTAACACAGCTGGGCCTTTGTACTCCCACCATGATTAGTCATTGACTGTGGGCTACCTATATTAGTCAGGGTTCTCCAGAGACACAGAATAGCTATACACACATACTACAGAGACAAAGAAAAACAGAGGTGTGCTTTAAAGGAATTGGTTCACTTGATTGTGAGTGCTAGCAAATGCAAAATCTGCGGTTAGGACAGAAGGCTGGACACCCAGAAAAGAGTTGCAGTTGGAGTCCAATGATGTTTTTCTGGCAATTCTCGGTTCCTCCAGGACTTCAACTGATTGGATAAGTCTCACTCACATTATGGAGCATAATGCACTTTACTCTAAGTCTACTGATTTAAATTTAATTTTAAAAAACCTTCACAGAAACATCTAGGATAATGTTGAACCAAATATCTAGACACCATGGTCTAGCCAAGCTGACACATACTGCCCCAGAAAGGCATTTTGAGCAACGTGGCTCTCCACAGTGGAGGTGAGCCCTGAAGGGCTGACAGCTGGAAATAATCTGCTGCCAGCACTCCCAACAGCTGGGGCAATGAACCATTCCTTGAAGGGGAATCTGGGTAGTGCTTTTAGGGGTGGTTCACCACACCTCTGAAGTTAATTAAGAATTCAGCAATTAAATTTACAATTTAAAAGCAGAACTAATAGCATGTGTCAAAGCAGAGTTTAAATTAAACTCATGATGTAAACATGAATGACACAGGCCTTTATTCAAAAGAAGTAATCAGGTAAGTGTGTTTAATATATCTCATTATTTACCTATGCAGTGAACCCCAGCATAGTGTCCATGGTACATATTCTACTCAGAATAGTTGCCATCACTCAGAGATCCTCCCTCAGAGCCAGCTTGTACCTCTTACCTCCTTCAAAGCCAGATATAGTGGCCTCTTAAGGTGATGGCTGATGTGAAGGAAGAGGAAATAAGGGACACTTAGGCTGTGACTTAAGCAGTTACTTGATAATATTTTCTGGAAGCAACTAGTGAGTATTAAAGAATAATTTGTGAGGATTCGGAAAAGAAACGCGAATCCAGGGAGGAGTTTCTATTTCCCTCATTTTCTGTTTTTCTCCAGGCCCTAGTAGGCATTCCACCTGACATGAGATACCAGCAGTGCAAGAATCTGCAGAGTAGAGTGTGAGAATGATCACTTGGAATGTGCCTATTTCCCCCACCTACCAAAATTGATTCCTTTGGAAAATTCACCCATCTTCCAGTCTCAGCTAAGGATATTTTCATGAAACCTATTCCTCTGTCCTCTTGGCCACACTGCTTGGCTCAGGAATGACCATACAATGCAGAAGGAGGAGCTAACAAAATACTTACCGAAGCTTCTAGGGAAAAGGAGAGAGAATCAGAGTGGTGAAAGATTTCTACAGCCACCCCAAGAGAGCAGAGATGAGCCTTGCTGGCAGTATTTGCCTCTCAGGATAAAAGACACTGAAGTTTGTCCTTCCTCTAAAATTTTTCAGTTAGGTAAGTCTATGGATTTTCTCTTTTTTGTACATTTTATGAAATACATGCATGAAATATGTGAGGATTAAAGATAACTGCGAACCAAACACCAGTTGTAATCACAATCAAGATATAGAACATTGCCAGCATCTCAGAAGCACCTGCGTGCTTCTCCCACCTGCAGAGATAACCATTTGTGTGACTTCTGTGATAATTTCTCCTCTGTTCTGTTTGCCTTCCAGACCTAGTGTGCATCCTTCACCTGATGTATATCCCAGTAGAAAGAACTTCATGGATCATATTAACAAATTCTCTTTTCCTTTGGTTTCCAATTGAGTGGAGGAAGATTAAAATATAGGCGGAGAGGAAAAACCAAGGAATATCTTTGTCACCCTGATTAGAGTAGCATCTGGCAGCAGCCATGTCCCATTTCTGTTTGCAGCTCCTGCCAGGGATGCCCTTTCCTCTGTAGCCCTCATGCCATCATGGTTCTAGCATCTGTGAGGGCCCCCACATCTAGACTCTAGTAATACGTGGACTCCTCCTCCCTCCAGCCAAAGGAGGTCCTGCCATTGCTAATCTTTGCTAACATTTGCCATCCCCTCTTTGCCTTCTCAACTCTTCTGTCACCTTGGTAATTATTTCCCTGCTTTTAATTTCCTCTACTGAAATACCTAGAATGGCTTCCTTTTTCCTTACTGGACTATGAGATTGAGAGGGAAAAGAAACCCATAGCTACCCACAATGTCAAAGGAAGAGCTTTCAACATTTCCCACCAAATATGTTCATCAGAGTTAAGTTTTTCCTAGTCATAGGCTTCTTAGTTTTATTTCCAATGTTTTTATGTGGTAAAAACATAACATTTACCATCTTAACCACTCTTAAGTGTACAGTTCAGTATATTAAATATATTCATAATGTTGTGCAACCATCACCACCATCCATCGCCAGAATTCTTTTCATCTTATAAATCTGAAATTCTATGCCCATTAAACATTAACTCCTCCCTCACTCTGGCAACCAGCATTCTAATTTTGCTCTGATTTTGACTATCCTAAGAACCTCATATAAGTGGAATCACTCATATCGTATTTGTGTTTTCGTGACTGGCTTATTTCACTTAGCATAATATCCTTGAGGTTCATCCACATTGTAGCAGGAATCTTCCTTTTTTAAGGCTAAATAACATTCTGTTGTACCTCTGTACCACATTTTATTTATCCTTCTATTGATGAGGGGTTGCTCATACTTTGATTATGAATAACATTGCTATGGACATGGTTGGACAAACATCTCTTGCAGATCCTGCTTTCAATTTGAGGGGTCTATTTGAAGAAACAATTGATGGATCATATTACAATTCTATTTTCAATTTCTTGAGGAATTGTCCTATTATTTTAAACAATGGCTATACTATTTTACATTCTCACCAACAGTGCACAAGCATTTCAATTTCTTCATATCTTCACCAGCACTCATTTTTTGAGGTATGTTTTTGATAGAAGGTATGGAAATATGGTTAAAGCCTATGTGGTACTGGTCGATGGCAGGACAAGAGGATTTGAAGTAGTAGACTAAAGACATCTGACAACGTTAAAGAGTGTATTAAATCTAACTTTCCCATTACATGCTTATCTTTTTCACATCCAGTAAAATCTCTGTAAGTTGACCACTTATACCTGAGGTGAAAAACTGGTCAGCATATGGAGGTGGTCAACATAAGGAACTGGGCCTGGTACATACATATGATACATGTCCAGGCTATGAAAGGTGCTACACACCTCACTGCTGAATATCAATATTGCCACCTTCAAAGTACTCCCCTTGGGAAGCTATGCACTGACACCAGTGCCTAGTCCACTCTTCAAAGCAATTTTGGAACTCTTTCTGGAATGGTCATCAGAGCTATCATAAGAATCTGACAATTAAATTCATGAATGCATCCTAGAAAAAGCGCTATATACCTCATTGCTGAATATCACTCTCTTCGCCTCCAAAGTACTCCTCATTGGCCATCTGGAAACTGTAGTGATATTCAGCAATGAGGTATGTAGCAGTTTTTCAAAGATGAGTTTACAAATTTAATTGACCTCGTATTGCTCAAACTTCTCAGTATCTCTTACCGATACTGCTCTGCTCAGTGCAAAGGTAAGAGTGTCCCTTCAGTTCCCTGGAAGTAGTGAGCTCTGACAGATTTAATTCTGAATATCCCTTACTCTGAAGGGTGGCCTTTTGAGTCACAACTTTATCAAGGAAAGGTCTCTCATTAGGTATCTCATCTTAGAGAAATGCCTTGTTTTGTGGTTGGGTAAAAGTTTTTGGTAAAAGCAAGATTTAATGCTTGATTTACCTCTCTGGGCTCCCACCTTCTTTGTCATTGGCTCTATGATTTCTCACTGTCTTTGACATCTCTTCGATACTTAAGGAAAAATCTTATGTAATCCAACATTTTGAATTGCATTATGTAGAGGGTCAACTCAAATTGACCAAATACATATTATCACAAACAGAATTCTATTCCCTTTTGTTAAAGACTAACTTGAATTAGGTTTTCTGTCACTTGCATATGAAAAGTCCTAAGAATTCAGATAAGAGGAGGTGGCTATGCTTGCATAAAAAAAGATGTAATAAAGTGACCAGCTAAGTATAGAAAAAATACTTTCATTTTCCTTTATGACTTGATCACTCCTCTAAATAAACCTCCTCAGAAAGTGAAGCACATTATTTTGCTAGTATTATATTCTTTGCACATGTTTCTGTCTCCTTCTGGGCATTATTGGATCATTTGTGGATATTATCCACCTGTGCCTAAGAGGACTCTTAGAAATTGATCGAACTCATTAATCAGTGAACAAATATCTATTCATTGATTATGTCTTGTACAGTCAGTAAAAATGCAATGACAAGCAAAAGCATCCAAGATTTCCACCCTCATGTAGCTTATATACAAAGACATCAATAAAATAATTATGTAAGGACATCTATACATAGAGATGCTTCTGAAACCATGTATAATATGCAAAGTGTCCTAGCAGCAAATTGGGAAGGCTTCTAAGGAAGCAATTATTGAAGTTATTAGCTTCCATAGGAAAACTATTTGACTTCTTAAGGGAAAATTAGAGTAAAAGTCTGTCAATTCAAGGTTATTTTTTAAAAACTCTCAAGAACGTGAGAGACTCTAGACTGATTAATTTGGCAACCAAGGAAATTCTTTTAACCCCTGTCCATGCTTGTGAACTCTTAATGGGATGCTCTCTAACCTTAGGGTCATGCCCTAACTTTAAGCATTCATGTTACACAAACTATCCATGTTATTTTAGTGCCTGCTATTTCAGGCAAAATACCACTGGCCACAAGTTATTTGTCAAGCTGAACAAATTGGCTCAATTGGAAAACTCAAGGAACCTCTTCTTCCTCAACCTGAAATACTAATGTATGGTAAGCATTGGTTTTTGGACATGTACTTCAGTGAAGTGTTTAAGATTTATAGGATTATTTTTTGTGATTATTTCTGATGATTTCAGACTACATTTACCCCACAGCAGCTCTGACCCACTAAATCATACCTTGACCTCTCATAACTCACTCTCGCAGGGCAGCAAATGAACCAGAACTGTTCCATGTTTTCATCTGCAAAGCAAGGTCTGGGAAATGGAAAACTTTCAGTATTTGAACCAACATAGGGCAATTCGATTTTTTAACAAAAGTCGCCTTGAATTTTCTGATCTCCCAATATATCTATTTCCCTTCACTTCATCCAACTCTAATCCTGTAGAATTCATTTTAAGGGACTCATTTTTAAAATGAAGAAACATTAAAAATGTCACAAGTTTGTATTTTCTTCATATTAAGCCGTAGGTTTGCAAATGTAATTTGCCTAAATCAAGACTTAATCCCCAACTGTGAATGAATTTAGAAATGCTCATATTATGTCAGACACATAGCATGCAGTACAATTTTAAAATGAACTATGCAGTATCATCAGCTGTCTAAAATTTAAGTCAAGGAAACAATGTGTTCACACATATTGTATTTAATCACATTAATTTCAAGTGAGGATTGATTTTGATATTTAAGCAGATGATGTTTATTTTTTCAATTTCTTCATTAATGCCATATTTATATAGTATTAGACAATAATTTGTCAAAGTGCGGGAACATATATATTGAAAATTATGTAAATGTGTTTGTCAATTATAAAGAACTATTTGCATTGCAAAATTGTTCTTCACATAATGTGAGATACTTTTCAAAACTATTGTTCAGTAGCTTCTTAAGGATACATTTCACAGGAATTTTAGTTAGAGGCAAAGACAATGTGTGTGTTGACACAGCTTGTATTAGTTCTACTTCATATCACTTGAAAAAAAAGGCTCTATAAATCATGGAAGAACAAAAATATTTTAGGAAGAGAAATAATGAACACGTTCATTTCTTATCTGCTTTACCTTAGAAGAACATGATGAGTGACCAAAATAAACCTTTAGCAATCACTTGTAATTGCTAATGTTAACCCAGAATGACATATTTGTGGGACAAAATTATACTTGATGTTCAGTGTGTGCTTTCATATCTCTAGCTTATCCATACAAGGCACAGAAACCAATAAATCAAACCTGAAAGTTTTAAATCATTCCCCCCCCACACACACACACACACACACATTTAACCTTTTTTCTAGAAGCCTTGTTTCTCCATAATTCACCTCCAGTTTTTTCTCAAAAGAATGGAAAGGCGTAGGAGGAGACTGAATGGCTTGGCAGAGTTCAAAGCCAGCCTTTAGTAGCAGCTGAAAGTCTTAAGTGTGTTATTAGAAAAGAAATTCACCAACAAATTCATTCAACAGTTGAATTATTGCAGTCAACTGCCTTTTCCACAACTGTGTGTGCTATGCCTGTAAGCTTTACTGGACTGATACTTAGGGCAAACTTTTTTTTTTTTATAATTTTATTAAATCATAATTGTGGACATTAGTGCAATCATGGGGCACAATGTGCTGTCTTCATATACAATCTGAAATATTTTCATTGAACTGTTAAACATAGCCTTCATGGCATTTTCTTAATCACTATATGAAGACATTGATATTCTATATTTAATAAGTTTCACCAGTACCCTTCTAAGATGCACTGTGGCATTGTACGGACCAGGGGTCAGAAAACTCTCAGAAGCACTTATCCAAGCAGTCCTCCTTAGGAAAAGAAATGAAAATTAGAAATATCCTCTGGAACACCTCAGAAGTGTTCTTGGAGTCAGCCCTGAAAGGCCTGGGGCTGTAATGTCTCCTTATCATCTTCTCTACACCTGGGCAACCAGTCCACCTTCACGGTCCTCACTTAAAAGTAAGATCATCCTACCTGAGGTGGCTCCTTTAGTCTTTACCAAAGACATTTTGAGTTTTAAGCTTTAAATTTCATTCTAATGTATAATTATCCTGAGGGCAACCATAATCTGTTCTCTGCCAAGACAGGGCTCCAGAGGGCGCTGTTGGGAAAGTAGCTGACAAAGACAAACTTCTGAGACGGTAAACAGGGCGGCAGATGACCCAAACCACCCAACAGTCGCATATGGGCTGTGGCACCTGATCATCTTGCTTTGCCAAAATATGCCAGCATTGAGCTTGCTTAAACTGAATACAGGAAAGCTGGTTTTGGATATGGATCTAGAACTGCCAGCATTTGGAGAAAGTTATGAGATAGACGTCAGCTTGTTCCTCTTGGGAATGAATAAAATAGACACATGTGGGTGTGTGACTATTTTATCCAGAATGGCCTGTTCCATTGTAGCTTCAGGGATTTTATTTTCAAATTAACCTTGCCATCAAGGGAATGAATAGTGGGTACATTGGATGAGACTCTTACCAGTGATAATGTGGTGAGTAATCAAACATTGACTCTCAAGTACCAGGCACTTCTCTAGGCACCAGGGATTCAAAACAGACAAAAACATGAAGCTTCCCTGGTGAAGCTTACATTCTGGTGGGAAGGATAAACAATGATTAAAATATATAGTACCGATTAATCAATGCTAGAGAGGACAAGAAGAAAGATATGAAATTTCAACAGGCATCTGACATTTGAGATAAGATGTTCATGGAAAACATCAATAAGGTGGCTTTTCATTCCAGATCTAAATGTACTGAGGAATCAAATCAGATGTATTTCTTAAGAAAGAATTCCAGGCAGATGGAACGGCAAGTGTGAAAGCTCTAATTGTTCATGGAGTACACAAGGAGATTTGTGTAGTTTATTGGAAGGACCAGTAACAGCAAAAGACAGAATCTTTACTGTGACTTGCAATGCCCTGTGTGATCAGGCCCTTTAAAAGAAGGGGGAAGTCACTGGAGGGTTGTCAACAAGCAGTGACATGAGCTGACATTTTAATAGGATCAGCCTGGGAAGCCAGAGTACTAGAAGGATCGTCAACATAGATATTAAATAACTAAGAGTTACAACAGGAGTGGCAAAGAGTTAGCTAAGAGCTAAAATTAAAAATGAGAGGGAGTGTGCTGGGACTAGGAGGCGATAAATAACTGCCACAAAGGGGAGTACAGGGAAACAGTCCAATTACATGACGTTCAAAGCCAAGTGTTTTTATGGAGGAGAGAGAGAGATGGAAGTGGACATGAAGAGGAAGTGTGAGACCTTTCTGACCTCCAAACTCCTTGGTACAGTGGATATAAAAGACAGAAAACACTATGTGGGAGGAACAGAGGAGCTGGCAAGAGAAGAACACTTTCAGTTAGAGAAAAAGTGGAACGAGAATTGTCAAAAGGAGCTCTGGTTGAAGAGTATTTTGATTGTAATTAACCTTGGGTTTCCAGGGACAAAGTAGAAGAATTTCAAGAGCTGGTGAGGCAGGGGAGATAGGCCAGAGAAGGCCATAGAATTAGACCGGGGGGTGGGGAATGACCTGAGACTTCTGAACACGTTGTGCTGCATAGGGATAATGACATAATGAGATTTCTCCTGCTGGTCCCCAGGCAGAGTGATGGAGAAACTGAGTGTTGAAAAGAAAGAGGAAGAGAAGGGAGTCCTTCTAGGCCCGGACTCTCAATTTACTTCTACTGAAGGAAATACACCTTAAAGAAGGGTAGTCTTTTTTGAATGTGGGCGCACTCTGGATATCCACTATCATAGCCCATTTGTGCCCCTATAGACAGAATACTTCAGAACAGGTAATATAAACAGAATAGAAACTTACTTCCTCAAAGTCCTGGAGGCTGAGAAGTCCAAAGTCAAGGACCCAGACCTCGGCCAGGAAGGGCCTTTTACTGCATCTTCAGATGGCAGACGGGCAAGCTACCCAAAACCTCAGATGCCTCTTTTATACGGGCCTTCATCCTAGTCACAAGGAAGAAGCCTGCACAGCCTGATTATCTCTTAAAAGCCCCACGTTTTGATACTATTACATTGGCAACACCTGAATTTTGGGGTGGACGTGTTCAAACCATAGCACCTGCCAAATAGTCGTCTGCATGATGCTGACTCCCTCCTAGCTCTGCTGCTGGGAGTGTGGTCTCACTCGAGGTCAGGACTGCAGGAAGATGAGCACACGCCCAACGACTTAACTCCTGCTAGTGGTGATTTGTGGAAGTGCTCTCATCCTGAAAATTCAAGGATCTTTGAATCCTTAATAAATGAGAGGTTGGGGATAACTTTAGGAATATTTCCTCATAGAAACAAGGCAGATTCATTGAGGACTTATGTGCCAGGCTCTGTGATAACACTTAATATACATTCTCACTTAATCCTCTACTACTCCCCCTCAGTTTGATATTACCTCAGAGCTTTGTATACCAGGACAGGCAGCTAGTAACCAGGTAGGTGAGTATTTTGATGATGATCTGAATATTGGCAATTCCTGAACGCATTAGCGCTCTACCACCTCCTGGCTGAGAGATCATGAAACTGTTGCCTGATTGACAGCTGTCAGTTACTGGGCTAACCTCAACCAGAAGTAAACCACAAGGAAAATATCCTTAGCCCTGATGGAAATCTGTGGCCAAGGAAGACCTGTGGGCACCTCTGTGGATGAATGCTAGGAAGCATCACTTCAAGTCAAAGGTCCTTTTTTTTTTTTATTCTAGGAAACAGCAAGCATAAAAACCCACCACTTGAGGGCCTGAGAATGTCAGCCAGTGTTTCTGTCCCATTATGACAAGATCCAGGACAGAATCCATGGCCTCTATTCTCATTCTAGAGAGAAATGATTCCCAGCATTGTAGAATCTATCCATACCAATGGAAAAGGGAGGGCAGCTGACAGAGAAAACTAGGACAGGACTAGACAGCTGAGCAAATGAGTCCTCATAGTTGCACAGCAACACCCCCCCACACACACACACTCCCAGCTGACCTCCCTCAGTGGTCCAGGACAATGCCCTGGGAATTAGAATAGCCAATTCTTCCTTCACCTTGGGACTGATTAGAAGGCCAGCCAGGGAAGAAGTATGGAAATGGGCTGTCACCAAGATCACACAAAGTGATCCTCAGTCCTGGTCATCTAGTCTTGTGGCAGAAGAGGAGGGGGGAGTATCTATATTACCTATTCCAGCTCTATAAACTATAGATGCTGGAGGCCTACTACCCTCAGAGGGAGGCTCAGCTAAACCTTGAACCAATGAGGACTGAGGTTAACAATATGTTACTAGACCCAGCCACCTACCTCACAACAGAAACCACAGGAATATAAAGGTTAAAAACTCATTAAACACAATCTCATTACATGGCATAAATTTTCCCTGTTCTGATAACTACTATTTTTAATTTTTTTAATGTCTTCCAGCTCCTTTTTACGATTCCTACCTTCCCCTAACTTTCCAGTCCACATAACCTATGTTAGTGAGCCTGAAACCACTCCAGAAAAGACAATAGTTGCATGCTTTGATTACACAAGAGACCTATTACAAAACCTTGTATAGGAACACAATTTTTCTGCTAATATTTCATAACTTAGATCCATTTCTAAGGGAATAATTCCAGCCCCAAGATGTCACTGAAAATCACACAAAGAACATAAAATGCTACTTAACAAAGTAACTCTCTGATAAAATATTTATAATGTAAGTTGAAAACTATACTAAAAGCATGGTACTCTAGACTACCGGAAACCGAAGTGACTGCTATTGAGTTGTGGGTATGAGGCCTCACTTCACCAGAGGTATACTCATGAATTTGTTTTACAAAAAAACAAAATTGCTCAGATAACTAACTGCATTGAACAACTGTTCTTCCTGTTCAGTTCCCTGGGGTGCCTGAGAAGTCATTATTCACACTCCTTGAAATGCTCAGGTTACATACATGATTACATCCACTGGATGGGACTGCAAATCTGTCTTAAATTGCCCAAAAAGCCTTTTGCCTTCTCTCTGCTTTTTTACTGTTAAAGCTAATTAGAAAAAAGCCCTCCCCGAATTTACTGATTTCTAAATTCTCTTAATCCAAGTGATGAAGCCTTAATGGAATGCAAAATACCTCACAGGTGCTCAGAATAGTTCTCTTTTATCTCAGAGTTATGGAACCGAGCCAAAATTACTGCAGTTCCTATAAGCATGAGGATATGGAGAAGCTTCAGCAGCATATAGACCTCAATCAGAATTCTGACCTAATTGCTGGTCAGCCTTGCTCAGCCCAGGCCAGCCTCATGTTCCCTGTAAAGAGCATAACGCCCTGAGCACGGTGGCTCATGGCTCCTGAGACAGGTGGATCCCTTAAGCTCAGGAGTTCAAGAACAGCCTGAGCAACAGTGAGTCCCTGCCTCTACTAAAAACAGAAAAACTAGCCGGGTATAGCGGCAGGCACCTGTAGTCCCAGATACTCAGGAAGCTGAGGCAAGAGAATTGTTCGAACCCAGGAGTTTAAGGTCACTGTGAGCTCTGACGCCGTGGCACTCTACCCAGGATAACAACATGAGACTCTGTCTCAAAAAACAAACAAACGAATGAACAAAAGGAGCATAATGCATATTTGCCAATTATTTGCCATAATGCATATTATACCAATTTGTGAGAATAAAAGAAAAACATTTATCATAGAATGCTTGACATTTAGTGGGAACCCAAACGTTGACTGATTGAATATATTTCTTTATCCTGAAGGTCACAACCACCACTGTCTAGAGTAGGCGGCATAAATGGGGCAAGGAGGACTATTACCTGGGGAAGGGCGCTCCAAAGCCGATGAAATGTCTCCTTTTCCCCCCACTGAGGGAAATGCAAATTTTTCTGTGAAAACATCCCGCTTTTTACCTATTGGTTTGAATTTTTTTTTTAAACCACACTGTGGCCACAACATAACACACCTCCTAAACCAATTCCAGCTGTGAAGCATCAGCTCGCAAAAACAGATTTTTTTATACATATATAAATATATTTTTAATCAGAAAAAAAGCCAAAAAAGAGCAATAAAAAATAGATAAAAGGAAAGAAGATACTATAACAAAACACAGTAGGGAGTACATTTTATTAATGTGACCTACAGACAGGAAGATTTTAAATATGATTAAAGGGAAATATGTTTTTTAAAGCAGTTTTTGGATTACAGACTTTTGAAGCTACATATAAACTAGTCCTTTTCCAAATCTTCTGTACTCTCGATTCACTATGGAGGCTTTTTTTAAATGCCAATGCCTAGTCCCTATATTCATAAAATCTCATTTAATAGATTTGTAGAGACCCACACATTGTATTTTTAAAAGCATTTCTCCACCTCCCTACTCCTCACTTCCACCCAAGCTTAAGAATCAAATATAAAACAATGGCCAGGAAACTGGACGGGTTTAAAAACCACATCTTAGGCCAGGTATAGTGGCTCACAGATGTAATCCTAGCACTCGAGGAGACCAAGGCAGGTGGAATGCCTGAGCTCAGGAGTTTGAGACCAGCTTGGGCAAGAATGTGATCCTGTCTCTAAAAAATAGCTGGGTGTTATGGCGAGCGCCTGGAGTCCCAGTTACTCCGGAGGCTGAAGCAAGAGTTTGAGGTTGCTGCAAGCTATGATGCCAAGGCACTCTACCCAGGGCAACAAAGTGAGACTCTGTCTCAAAAAAAAAGGAAAGGAAAAAATCTTAGATTTAGTATCAAAAAGCTAATAGTTGGAGGGAGGGCCCAGGAATTATTTTCTGTCATTGTTACAAATGATTCTGATGCAGTTGTCCACAGACCACACTCTCAGAAACACTAGTGCTTGTGTTGAGAAACGATGCTGTCATCCTATTTTGCACATTCAATATGTGCACGCTTTTCGACCTCAATATCATTTGATAAGGTGGAGTATCAGGAAAAGGCAAGCAATTTGCTCACAGCAGAGCATGGTAGAACTGGCAATGAGATGAAATCTGACTCAGGTGAACTTGAACAGAGGCAGTAGAGTGGTAGTAAGTATAACACGAGTATAGCAGAGAGTTGGTCAATTGTAGGTAGGCAGAGATCCTTCCCAATACAGGGAAATCCAGGAAACAAGCATTGGACCGCATTTGCCATGAGGAAAGGAATGGCTACTTCTAAGAAAGCTAACCAAATGCAAGACCCACACTAGTGATAAGGGGTGAAAAATGAAGGTGATGCTGGGGGGGGGGATAGAAGCAGAGAACAGGCCCAGGATAGCAGGCAGTACAGGTAGATGAGGTTAAAGGAGCCCAGTCACCCAACAACATTCATGACAAGGCCTGGGTCTAGGCAGGATTTTCAAACAAAAACCGTAAGTGGAAAACTGAGGGAGAGCCTAGTAGAACAAATATGTACCTAGTTACTCCCCTAGTTTTAACATTTCTGGAGTCTCTTTCTCCTAGTTTTCCAGCACTGGGAGTTGATCACGAGGTTTGTAGTTGGTTGGGTATATTTGGCCATTTATATACACTTACTTGTTTATAATTCACAGGCATGCCACATTTTTGTTAAGCTTCAAATCATTCTTAAAAGGTTTGCTTTCAGCAGGTCTCTCAATCATCATAATTAGTTGAACACTGTTTGAAAGAGGAAATAAAGACATAACAAACTTGTCCTGTACCCCACCCACTCCCTTCAGCCATAAACACAGTTGAAAAGGACAAGAGAATATGGTCAAGGGAGTACGGAGGGAGATGCAAACTCCCTAGTGTATTTGTATTTCCTGGGTTATTGCCAAGGTCATCCAGGCAGCACCAACAGGAGTCTGAACTGCTGCTGCTGATTCTCAGCTGTTGAGAATTAGAAAATAGTTGATTGTGCTTTTTAGAGTTCTGAGGGCCTCAAAACAGAAGCCACTTTCCTTACAAGAGAGAAAGGATGAATTCTGTCTCCCCACTGAGTAATACTTTTCCTTGAAGACACCAAAGCAGTACTGCTTATACTCAAAGATAAGAGATTTTGATGTAAGCAACTTTCCATTTTTACCTACAGCCCACGTACCTTCCACAGAAGTAGAGCTCAAGAAGTAAATCGAAGTGCTTGCCAGGCTAGAACAACAGGGAATAATCATTCCTTCCCTTTGGTGATTCAAGATAAACTACCAGTCAACCTTGTCTAATTCTCTCTTTCTTTAAGACAAAGGTCATTCTGAGGAGGCTCCTGTGCCATTCGTGTGACAAGTTCGGGTAGGCGCTCTTCCCCTGTTGTGCTCAGGCATCTGGACACAAATCATGCACCAGCTGTACCCACATCCTCCACACCACTGAAAAACGGGTTAGAAGAGGAGAAGGTGTCACTCACTTAGTTCTGCTGTCAAGTTCACAAACAAGACATACAAATTTTGCTAACTGCAATTAATATGGAAAAAACTGAAGGTAGAAAACATATGAAAATTGAATGGATGAGTTAATTCAGGTATGCTTCCTGCTTATGCAGGGGCTGAGTAGCTATATACTTTCTGGTTCTTTGATGTGTAATCTCCTCCATTCCCTTGGATTTTCTGACTCCTCTTAAACCAGCAGGAGAGCCATTGGCTTTGTATACCTTGTTCTTAAAAGACTTCGTTCTTGCCTTTGACATACTCTGGTTTCCTAGTCAGGTTTTGAAATGATTTTTAACATCAGCCAATGAGATGCTGTGTCCCTTTGAAAAGATATGTTCTCTTTCAAATCAGTCCGGTAGTTCTCAAGCTCCAGTGCACATCAGTCACCCAGGGGCCTACTTAAAACTTAGATTGCTGGGATCTGTCCCCACAATTTCAGATGGAGCAGGATAAGGCCAGGGCATTTGAAACACTTTCAACACTTTGCCAACTGATAATGATGCTGCCGGCCAGGTGCCACACTTTGAGAACCACTACCCTAAACCAACATCTGGTTCCTATGGGTTTCTGAGCTGAGTTGTGTGTCGCCATGAATAGTCACATGGCCTCAAGAAGCCACCATAACACAGGCATGTGGCTTGTGTTTATTTGCTCCCTTCAATGTGTCTCACCTTAAGCCTCTACTTCTTAGAACATTGTTTAAACCTCTGTCAGATTTTGTATGTGCTGGGTTTGATGATAAGAATTAGAACAGGATATTTCTGTAGAATTTTCAGATACCTACCCAGTATCATGCCTCTTCATCTGCTGCCCCCAGTGGCTCGAAAAATCTTTAACTCAATGCCTTCCTGCTATTTTCAACCAGTTTAAAATATAAAATGGCAAACTGCAGGAGCAGCCAAATCAAAGTAGCCTCAGGTCCCCTTGCATCTGCAGGGTCCAAACACCTGATTGTACACAAACTACCATAATTACAGTTCCCCCTGGGCTCTCCTCATACCTAAGGAGTTGCATAGAGAGGGTCATTAAAAGACTACCTGTAGAAACACGATTTGGGTTCAAACTGGGCCCCCTTCAGTCCATTCTGGCAGACATGACTTTTTAAATTTTAAAGCCCCATTTAGTCTCTGGGTAATTACAAGTATCACTTGAGATACAGAAATGTTTGTTATCCAAGCAGCAGACATTTATGCTTTTCTGTAGCCCAATTAAAGCAAATGTTCAATTAATGTAAATATAATTATTCTGTGAGCTATGGCTAAGACCCATTGCAGGAATTACAATGTGGTTTTTCAGCAATAGAGCAGAGCTGAGAAATTCTGGCATGATACAAGGTCAGGCATGTATAAAGCCTCACGTAGTTTGAAAGAAAAGAGACCAGGAAAAAGAGAGGAGCTTGTGCAAGCCCTTTACCTGCAGCAGCCGTCCTCAATGATGATGGACAACTTGACTCAGGTACAGATCTATAGATGCTTTTGTAGACTCTGACATGAGGTTTTCTAGAAGATCCTGTTTCTTTCAGTATCCTCCCTGAAACTGTAACTGAATCAAAGATATACAATATGTTCAACATCCAACAAATATTTATCTAGAACCTACATGTGCCAAGCACTTAATTAACACAGGCTAACATTTGTAAATGCTTCATTTGCATATTTTATTTAAAAATTGTCTCTGTTCTCTTTAGATGTTAGCACTAGAAGAAACAAGCTGTGCAAATCTAGAACAAGAGCTAGACTCGTCACAAGCTTTCTTCTGGGGCAAATTAACCAACCTCTGGCTCTGCGTTCCCACATCTGAGGAAAGGCCAGCCATGCTGTACCATATCCGCAGTTCTCACACTTCAGCATGCTTCAGATTCTGGGGCAGGATATGTTAACACAAACTGCTGGGCTCCCTCCTTCACTTTCTGATTCAGTAAATCCAGGAGGGACCTGAGAATTTGTCTTTAATGCTGATGCTGCTGGTCCAGGGACCACACTTTGCCTAGAGTATACTGCTTATCATCTAAAAATTTTCTGTCTTGCCAGGCAGGCTGCCCTTTTCCAGGTCCACAAGCAGGCCTTGTCTGGGTTGTGTGTTCTGAGAGGTTTTTTTGTCTATGGCCATTGATATTTCCAAGTTGCCAGTGTCGTCAGCTGTAAGTCAGCATATGAAGCAAAAGGAAAACTCAAGCAACTCATTACTCAGTCATTTGTGAGCTCTCTGGTCCTCTGGTTTCTTTCTCCACCCTTTAGAGTCTTATGTTTACTTTAAAAAATGTGCAGGCACATGCTAAGTGAAATGAACCAGATAGAGAAAGACAAATACTGCATGATCTCTCTTCTATGTGGAATCTAAAAACATTGAATGTAGGATGGAGGATAACAAGGGATAGGGTAGGGGAATAAAAATGGGGACATGTTCAACAAAGGGTACTAAGCTGTTCCAATCACACGGGAAGAATACATTTTCACGATCATGTTGCTCAACATGATAGCCATAGTTAACAGCCATGTATATTTCTATATTTTAAACTACTAAAAGAATGGACTTTAAATGCTCTCACTAGAAACAAATGCATAGTGAAGTGATGGCTGTGTTAATTAGCTTGATATGATATTTCCACAAGGTATTCTAATATCAAGACATCATATAGTATCCTATAAATATACCTAGCTACTTGTTCATGTAAATTAAAAAATTTAATTATATAAAACAAAAAAATAAAATGTGTCCAGGGTATTTGGTTATGACCAGGAAAAATAGGGGAAAGTACATCGACTCCATCTTCCTAGAAACAAGTTTCTGGACAGCACTTTGAGAACCACCACCTTAGATGAGCTCCCACATCCCTTCCAATTCTACAATCTATCATTATAATTTTTACTTTTTTTCCTTTTATTTTTAGTTGACACATAATTGCACATATTTATGCGATACAGAGTGATATTTTAATACATGCCTATAATGTTTAATGATCAAATCAAGGCAATTAGCATATCCATCCCTCAAACATTTATCATCTCTTTGCATTCTAAACATTCAAAATTCTCTCTTCTCACAATGCTGCAGAGCACTGGCACTCAGTTGTATAGGAACTTTATTTTTTCTTAAGTCAGAGAAGAGATTGGTGGTGGCTCCAGATATTTTGAATCATCCTTGTTGAAACTGGCATTACGTCTTGCTTGCTTTGCCACAATGACTCCCCCCATAGACTCAAATCTCCTTACCTCTTTTAACACCAAAACTTTTGAGAGATCTTGTCAAAATGAGGTTCTTGTGGCTTGCTTTGAGTGTTGTAATGACCTCCTGCAGCTCTTAAAACAAATGGTAAAACATGTGGTAAGGCCTTGTGAGGTCCAGGCCCTGCCCACCTCCTGTGCTCAACTATGCTCCCAGCCATAATCCAGTGGGTTGATTTCCCCAATGACATCTCTGATTCTATTTCCCTTCCTACTACTGGGCTTTAGCTCTTGCTGCTCATTCTCCCCAAAATGCACTCCCTGCTTAAGGAGTTAACTGCTACCCATCCTCCTTCAGACGTCAATTTAAGGCTTTCCCAGAGCATGTAGACCTGGCCACCTCCTGATATTACTCATTTACAGCACTGTTTCCTTTCCTAAACAGCACCTATGATAAAATAATTACAAACTCCTTTATTTAACATATTGTACCACCAGCATCTGGCGTGATACCTGGTACATAGGATATGTTCAATAAATCTCTCTTGAATGATGTATATTCAAGCAGGAGAGACTTCTCTGAAATATCATATCTTAATTATATGCTACAAAAAAAAATCAGTTTTTTCTACTTCCATCAATAATTCCCAGCACAAAGTAGTTGTTCATACATGCCAAAATAGATCAAAGACTTCATATTTTATTTCACTAGCAGAGTGTTCAATACTCAACATAGTGGAGTTTTGCCATATATAAGAGCTCTGGAGACTTCGGCTAATCCCTCAGTACATGAACAACCCCATAGCAAATTATTAGTCCACAAAAATGTGGTTCAATAATGACAGATAAGCCTTTAACTCCTCATGCTTCAACAAAATGATGTTCGAGCCTCCTGACTTTAAATTGCATTTGCATAGCAACTCAGTCATGAGTTTCCTAGGCATTTCCTCAACCACTGAGATAGCTGCTGGTTCAGCATGCACTAAAGTTCTGTCTCTCATTTGGATCATTATAGAGCTAACTAAAGTGCTCATTGAAATTTATGAATCACCTTTTATGCTCCATAAGTGCTTATGGTAAACTTGCTCAGGTCAAGGAAAGAATACTAGCTAGAAATTATTTGGAATAAATTAAATATAGACTGTTAAACTTAATTTAAAAGCACCACTTTCTTGACCTTGTCAAGAGTCACAGATGCCACAAACAGAACAGGGTCAATAGGTTCACTAGTCTCATTGTTTTGGACCACAAGCAAATTCAAGTAGTTAGAATTTTTAAATGCCTAATCACAAATGGTCACATACCCAGCTGAGTTTTTATGTGTCAACTATCAGAAATTAATAACTAAACTGTGGTAGTTGTTGAAGGGTTTTATAAACAACATAAATCAATTGTAAAGTATAAGCAATCAACACATAGCCGCCAAAAACTAGGGACTAACATGACAAGGCCAAAAACTCAAACCGAGTCATCCCAAAAGGTATAAAAGGTCATTTGAAAGAAACGTCTTGGGACTAATGCAAGGATGGATAACAGGTATCATTTTGGTGTCCACGCTGAGATCTTGGTGGGAACTGCCTAGACTGTCAAACTTCGAAGAATTGGAAGGCAGGGGCTGAACTTAGCAGGGAAGAATGAATGATCAACTCTTAATATCTGCCATGGGTTTGAGAGAAAATGCTGGTGAGACAATGCCAAGTTTAGTCTAGGATCTCTCTGGTTTTAAAACTACTTCTCTGTGGTTTTAAAACTACTTCTGACTCCTCTTTGTCTGACATAGGCAGTTGGCTCTAATCAGGGTGATAGTTTTCACAAGGAATTGAAGTTTGGTTTTGTTGTTGTTTTACTTCAACAGAATTTGCCCCTAAGCATGACTGCATAGGGTAGCTGTCCCCAACCTTTTTTGCACCGGGGACCAATGTCACAGAAAACAATTTTTCCACAGACTGGGATGAGGAGTTGGTTTAGGGATGATTCTAGCACATTACATTTTGGGGGGTACTTTATTCCTATTATTATTACATTTTAATATGTTGAAATAGTTATACAACTCACCAAATGCAGAATCAGTGGGAGCCCTGAGCTTTGTTTTCTTGCAACTAGACAGTCCCACCGATTCAGCTCCACCTTAGATCAGGTGTTAGATTCTCCTAAGGAGCAGGCAACCTAGATCCCTCCCACGTGCAGGTCATAGCTCAGTGAGAATCCAATGCCACTGCTGATCTGACAGGAGGTGGAGCTCAGGCACTGATGCAGCTGTGTGGAGCTGCTGTAAATACAGATGAAGCTTCCCTCACTCACCAGCGGCTCATCTCCTACTGGGGCCCAGCTCCTAACAAGTACCAGTGTGCAGCCCAAGGGTTGGGGACGGCAGGCATAGCGGACAGTCCAGTCCCACTGAGATGCAACAAGGCCTGCCAGCTGGCTAAGTAGCTTGCTGCCACCCACTAGCTTCACTGCATGATCAATTCCAGTTCCTGCCTCAGCATTTTCTAAATTACTACACAGGACGTTAGGGTGACTCACTATTGGCTAAAAGTGTGGTAGCTAAATGTGTAAACGAGGTTCAGTACTTGATTTGGACATGTGATTGCTTACTTCTAGACATAGTGCTTGATACAGGTTGGCAATTTTAGCTGGGAAAATTAATATGGCAGATGAATACATGTGTAATGCTAAATTTGCAAATGTGAAGAAAAGAGCCCTTTAGAACCAAGCGTTAAGGATTAGCAGAATTTTGAAAGCAAGCTGGTAGTTAAAAAGAAAGCATTTCAGGTTGAGTAGCCCTGGAGAAAATGTTCTTAATTTTAGACCCTGCTGCTTCTTCCAAAAATCCCCTGGCTACTTTACCAATATAGTCATGCACACATAATGACCTTGAAGTCAACCAATGACAGACCAAATATGCAACAGTGGTCTCACAAAATTAGAATAGGGCTGGAAAATTACTATTGTCTAGTGATTTCCTAACCATGGTAAAATAGTAGTGCAACACATTACTCTCCTGTTTGTGGTTATGTTGATGTAAACAAGCTACCATGTTGACAGAAATATAAAAGTATACTTTGGCCTAAGGCAAGGATGGATAACAGGTATCATTTTAGTGTCCACTCTATAATTATGTAAATACACACATACAATTATGTACAGTACATAATGTTTGATAGTGATAAAAAACAACTGTATTACCAGTTTATGAATTCACCATACAAATCATTCTTTTAAAGTACATTTCTTCTACTTATTAAAAAATGTTAGCTGTAAAACAGCCATAGGCAGGTCCTTCAAGAGGTACTTTAGAAGAAGGTATTGTTATCCCAGAGACGACCGTGACGTGCATGTTACTGCCTCTAAAGATATTCCAGTGGGACAAGTATGGGGGTGGATGACAAAGGCCTTGATGATCCTGACCCTGTGTTGACCTCAGGTAATGTGTGTGCTCATGTTTTAGTTTTAAACAACAACAAAAAATTTAAGTAAAAATAAAAAAATTAAAAATGGAAAGTTTATAGAATAAGGATATAAAGAAATTGTTTTGTACAGCTGTATAATATATTTGTGTTTTATTACAGGTGAAGAATGCTTTAAAAATTAAAAGTTTATAAAGTAGGGTGATTGGTGGGATCACACTTACGGTGCATCTTAGAAGGGTACAAGTGAAAATTACTAAATGTAGAATATAAATGTCTTCATATAGTGATTAAAAGGTCATGAAGGCTATGTTAAATAGTTCAATGAAAATATTTCAGATTGTATATGAAG
>CAUYON010203579.1:0-23067 GCA_963573935.1 Arctocebus calabarensis | reverse complement strand
ACGCTGTCTCCCTGTGTCCCCAAAGGGATGTTTCTGGGCAGATCTCGCCAGCCAGAGATGCCTGAAGTCTTCTCTCCCCAGTCTCACCGAGCCCAGTTGCAAGGAAGCTGTTACTCGGCCACCATCTTGGCTCCTCCTCTGACAAAGTAATCTCTTAAACAATAAATCTGATAAATGAATATGAGGATGGAGACCAGTCTGGAAGCCTCTGCCAAAGTCTAGGTCTTTTTATGTGCAAAGGACCTAGCCTGGAAAGCTGGGGAGTTAAAAGAACTGAAAAATAAAACAGAATGAGTATGAGATATAGAAAGAAAGGATCAAAAGGTGACTGTGTGGAAACAAGTGTGGCGGGGAGGAGACAGTAGGGGGGGTGTCAATGCTCCACACCCAAATGGTAGGAACAAGTGTCTGCATAATAGACACCCACATGCAAGTTCAGAGGGCCGGGTGGTTTGGGGAAAAGGATTTTGAGTTTCATTCAAGTCTAGCTGTACTTGATCCAACAATAGGATACTTGTATGGAAGCTAGAATTTGTAGAGGTGGATTTGAAGTTCAAGAGAGGTCAAAGCTAATGGTGTATTTATATCTGGGACTGAATCAAATATAAGTGGGAGTGAAAGAATTGGAGAGTGAAATTTCTGATGAGACAGTATGGCAAGATTAAGGCAGGTGACCGTGCCAGCTGGTGAGCCCAGCATCATTAGGGCACTGCTATGAGGATCACAGGATGTGACATCCCATAGCCTTTACAGAGTGGCATGAGTGGGGCATTAGATACCACATAAACAGGAAAAACTCAGTGACTGCATGATAATGAAGACCTGCTTTATTTTTTGTCCTGTTTCCTAGTCTCACAAAGCCGGAATGGACATTAGCTATTTCATAGATGGAGATGAGGAAGTGAGGGCCCAGACCAGCTGAGTGAATGGGTTCCCTTTTCAGTGCTATTCTTACTTTCCAGTCTGCCCCTTGTCTCCTAGACACTCCCCAGATGTGACTTGATTTGCACTCTCTTTTATACAAAGCATGCTGTAAAGTGCTGGATCAACCCACGCAGGGGGCCTGGCACTAGGACAAGCTCACTAGGCAGCTGGCGGGCACAGGAAGCTGCCTCCACTAAACTAAAGCCCAGCTTGATGCACGATGCCCTGGAAAGGAGCGCTGGACACAGACCCCAGCATTGTCTCTTCTCCGCGGCGTTTCTCTTTCTACTTGTATTTCCTGTTAGTTGATTAATTGTGCGGTCTTCAAAAGAATGAAATAAGCCTTCTGCCTGTATTCTCTACTTTTATACTTGTGTTAAATACTTAATCCATAGTTTTCAATCGCCTTCACAAAAGATATGTTTTATATGAGAGAGATTTTCAATCTCAACCACATATAAAGTCGTGTGATTGCAGTAATTACTTCAAAACCCAGATCAGTTAAAAACTGAAAAGCTATTATTTTTGCAAGTGTGTAAAAGCAATGTTCCATGTACAAACATTTTGAACAATCTAATGTAATTTTATTGAAGGGCTAGCCATTAGAGATCTTAACCTTTTCATGAATTCCTTAAAAAGTCACAGAAATCTTAATACCTTCCTAATTTTCTTCTTGAAAGAAATAACTTGGAAAATGCCAAGGCAAGAAACAGAGAAAGTATTTAACAGAAACTGAAATCATTAATACTTAATGGGAAAACATAATCATCTATTCGGAGACATGTTAGAACAACTGCTATAAAAATCATCCTTTGTAAGAAGTTCTGCAAATGCACTTCCTGAAGAAGGACTTTATGGAAAGAGAACCTGTAAAACCCAAAGGTTAGAAGGAAGTGTAATTCAAATTACAGTAGCCCCCCTCCTTATCAGTGCCTTGGGTTCCACATTCAACCAGACCAAAGATACTCAGAAAGAGTGGTTGCAGCTGTACTGAGTATGTACAGACTTTTTCCTTAGTGGCTTTTCCCTAAACAATACAGTGTAACAAATATTTACATAGGATTTACATTGTGTTAGTTATAATAAATAATCTAGAGATGATTGAAAGTATGTGGGAGTATTATGGATAGGTTATATGTAAATACGACACCATTTTATAAAAAGGACTTGAGCACTGGCGGATTTTGGAAACTCCGGGAGGCCCTGGGATCAATCACTCACTCACAGATACCTAGAAACAACTTCATTTGAATTGCAGATTTCCTTGACACTGACCCCATCTTTGGTTCCCCATGGAACAGACTCACAGGGTTTTTCTATGTTGTTGTTTGTTATTTGCTAGAGAGAAGTAGTGCCCTTTCAAGAGTTCTACCAGTTCAGTTTGTTGTTAACAAAAAACAGTTCTGTTGGCAGTATCAGCAGGCAAGATTTGTGTGCAGAAAGCCCTTTTGTTTGGAACCACTGAAGCACACAGTGAAGATAGACAAGGAAGCCGTCATGGCAGGGCTCTTCTGCAGATTTCTAAGACTATTTCATTACTTTCTGGTTTCTTCTGTGTTCTTTTGCTCTGTTCCCTTGCTGACCACTCTTTTAGCCATCCCAAACCCCCTTCTGGGCCACAGCAGTGGACCATAGTGGGTTTTGTGAACCAGGCAACTCATTTTGTATGTGGGAGTATATGCATAGGTCAGATGCAAATACTACACCATTATATAAAAGGGATTTGATTTGTGCATTTTCAGAGTTTGGAATCTGTGGGAGGCCCTGGGATCAATTACCACTGTGGTGGCCTGTGACCTGAAGTATAATGGATGGAGAGAAAGAATACTAGACTTGGAAGCCGATTCTGGAGTCAAGTCCTAGTATTGCCTCTAGTTTTGCAATCTTGGGCAATGCCTAAACTCATGCTCTTCCCCCGCTCCTTTCATTCTAAATTAAAAATTAAAATTATTCATTCTAATAATTTTACCAAAGTAACACATATACAGTTGAAATATAAATACAATAGCAGTTCTTTGTCCCAACCTCTTAAACAATTTGCCTGATTCAGCAACTCTTACCCTTCCTTCAATATAACCTCTGGCCCACCTGCAAACTTCTGAACTCACCAGTGGAGAAGTATATGGACCAAGAGCCACTTAGTTACATTTGTTCCCAGCCCTGCCATGACAATGGTGCTTGTTCATATAACTATTCAATTCAATTGTAAATCAGGTAAACTGATAACATAAGGACATATAGAAGTGAATTTCTGTTTCTATGAAAATGTTTTGAAAAGACTCAATGAAGTGAAGTTACTAAAAATAGAATGCTCTAGAGTTAGACATTTGCAAGGCAATTATAAAAAGATTAGGAAACAATTAAATCTAACATTTTGAATTTTTCATTGCACCTATAAGTTCTCAATTCACTTTTTTTTTTTTTTTTTTGGAAAGAGAGTCTCACTCTATTGCCATAGGTAGAGTGGTAAAGTGCCTTGGCATCAGAGCTTACAGCAACCTCAAACTCCTAGGCTCAAGTGATCCTCTTGCCTCAGCCTCCCAAATGACTGGAACTACAGGCACCTGCTACAATGCCTGGATAATTTTTTTTTTTTTTTAGTAGAGATGGGGGTTTCATTCTTACTCATGCTGGTCTCGAACTACTGAGCTCAAGGAATCCACCTGCCTCAACCTCCCAGAGTTGAGCATTTTTACAAGCGTGAACCACTGCACCTGGCCTCTCAATTCACTTTAGTGGAACTGAGAGCAGGAAATATAGATGATGATTATGGGCATATTCCATATACAGAAATGCTATTAGTATTTCCATGGGATTCTTATGATATTCAATTAGGTAAGGTTCACATACGGTGCTCAGCCACATGTCTGGTACTTAATAAGAATTCAGTACATGTTAGCTGTCACTGTGGTTATTATTGATGCAATAATTGTACATCCAGGCAATTTCAAAAGAAAAGAGAAAGAGGGTAAGGTTAGACCAAATCAATATTTCAGAAGAAAAACCTTGGGATAAAGTTCAAATCCAACAACCAAAGGACCTAAACTTCACTGTGATGATTTTTTTGCAGCCAAATCTCTAAGTGTAGAATTAAGAGGATATTGACAATCACATTTCTGCAAGATCTAGCTGTAAGAAGAAGAAATGATTCATTATTAAAAACAAGACTTTGGCAATCCAAATGTCATCCTATTTCAATTTTAACAACAAATTTCCACATGGCCTTAGGAAGCTGTCTAACCTTTTCCTTGGTAAGGATTATGGTAAACAACTTCATCAATTTATCACTTGATCAAAAGAATTACTGCATTGTGGATGCATTTGAGTTTTCTCACATGAGTGTGATAACTGCCGGGCTCTGGGCACCACTCATGTTGCATGAAATGCCCTAATCAGGATAAGGACCAGTGAAATGCTCATTTTTTAAAAATTTGATTTTCTATCAAAGCTGTAGACCTACTCAGTTGTTGTAGTGCTTACAGCAAGTTTCAACAGGTGAACCTTGCTTTACCACAGAAGACAAAAATGATAGAAAATAAACTCATGAGATGAAAGGGAAAGATTCTGTTTCGATAGATTGTCTAGGCCACTAAATCAAGTCTTAATTCTGTATTCAGTCTTCTAAACACAATATGTATCCTGGATGTGAGGTTTAAACTCTTATTTATGTTAGTGGCTCTGGCCAAATTCAATTAATTTCTATTTGTAAAGCAAGCCCCGTCGATGACATTTGAAGTTGTTTTCATAGTTGCCACTGGAGAACATTCCCAGTTATTAAATATATGATCGTGTAGCCAGTAAGTCATTCGATATTGATTGTATGAACTGAGCCCAACATCCTAGGTATTGATTACATAAAAATATATGTAGGAATAACAATGATTTAGAAGATATAATCAAAGCTTTTAAAGACCTGTATACTCTATTACTATTATAGGGAGGGGGAAGAAAATACTTTTCCTTAGGAGACGATTTGTAAAATCAAAGTCGAATTGTATTTACTTAGTTCTATCTTATCAGATGCTAGAAGAAATATCTCTTTGAAAAATAATTTAATTCAATACCTGTTTATGTCTGACACTAAACTAGGTTTGGAGAAGTCAAAAAGAGAAATCAGAGTGGATCATTTCTATGTTCAGTAAGTTTTCCATATGGTGTGGGGGACATGACTTCCCAATATGCTCAGTGAAGTATAGACAGACCAACTCCACCCGGGAAGAGGATCTGGTCTCTGAGAGTCTCTCCTTGTAATGTCCTAATGTCAGTTTTGCAGATGCCTTTAAGAAATCAGCATATGACCTTGAACAGCCTTCCTAGTTGAGCCATCAGGGAGATGGAGGAAAGAGCCTGTCCTGTCCACATTTTTTAAAGAAATGATTTGATCATTATAAGCCAGATACCTTGGTAGCTATCCCAGTTTTCATCCCTGATGAAAACAATCCCTGATACAATCAATGAGCAACTTACTGGAATATGAAAAAGATAAAGAAGGAGATGCATTTGACTTTTGGATTCACTGTTTTTTCCACACCAATTTAATTTTCTTCCATGATTAAGTGGCAGAATATATAAATAATGATAATATGCTGGATGAAATCAATTTTATATGAGGGAATATTTTTGAGTTCTAGCCTAAACAGTATTCTTCTTACTAAGCCGTGGAAGTGTGACCTTTCTCATGCTACTGTTACGTGGGTGAACATGTAAATATAGAGTTGCAATTACAATTAAATGGGTTGGAGCAGTGGATAACATATCAAGTTCCAACCCATGGGGATCAGTTTTACTGAAAGGCCTGTAACTTATTGATGAGCTGTATAAAACACTTATAAATACCTTCTTCCAAAATGCAGATATTACTAAATCAAATAGACCTGCCAATCCCTTATGCTGGGAAACTCATAACAGTACAGTTCAAAATGCACTGGGATGTTCTCTTTAAATCATTCCCAAAATAGAATAGCATCTCACTGATGCAAGTATAAATGGGTGTATTTTGGCACAAATGAAATTTGCTGAATGATTGATTAGAAAGGCAAGTGCTGATAAGATTTTTATCTCAATTCATTTTAGAAAAGCAGTATTATAAATGAGTCCCATTGAGAGCAGGCTACTTAAATGGATCGGGATAGCAGGACAGAGAGTTACCATTGCTGAAGCCACACCATCCTTGAGTACTTACTCAAGTTTTAATCAACATATTTTGAAAGGAATTTTTTAAAGGCCTGCAGAGAGCAAAAATTACATGTAAATGTATACAGTAATATAGAATATGTAGTATACTTATATTAAAATAAGTATATATTATATATAAAATGTATATATATTATAATAAAATATGATAATGTATTATAGTATGTTATATATTATACATTTGTAGTGGTATTAAAGGGAAGGATTGGAGCCATGTAACTGGAAAAGCCAAAAGTAACTAGTGCGTTCTCTAGAGTTGTTTTCAGAGGAGATAAGACTCCCCATTGATGACTGAACAAGGAACATTCAGTGGGCCATTTGGCCATCGTCATCTGGCAGAAAGAGACCCTGCTTGGACATGATGATAAGAAACCATTGGTTCAAGGAAAACCTCAAATGTCCTTTCTTACAGCTCTTCCCCACAGGAAAAAAAAAATACCATTAGTTCTGTATAATTTAAATATCCATGAGATTGCTCCCCTCAGGGCCTTTGTATTTTATCTTAGATTTTAGCTCATTTACCTTCCAAGCTTCCCAAACTAACGTATCCAAGGGTGGGCCGCTGGCACTCTATCCCGGGAAAGGTACGTGGCACATCTGTCCCAAGCATCAACGCTACCCAATGACATCTATTTGAAGTACTCGATTCTGCATGAAGGTTTGAAGTGAAAATATAATTGTATGTTAGCATGTCGATATGTTACCTAGTAGAATGCTGGGAATGAAGGGAAACCATCTCCCTTGTGACAGCCGTGTTCCCATAGTGCCCACCCCTGTCCCCAGCTCCATCTCCCTGCCACACGGGGCACAAGCTGAAAACCCAGGGTTTTCTGTGGCACAATTTGAAGGTAATGCCAGGTTTGCTAATAAGGGACACCAAGCCTGTCACGTCTTCATTAGCCCATAGACACAGAAGATGATATCTTTTATTTCCTAACCACCCCCTTCCACCACCTCCTTATTACAAATAAAATTTTAGAGGCTTTGAGGCATGTTTGTGTAGAAAGTTTTGTAAATACCTTTGGATGTGGTGCTAACATAAGAATTTCCTTCCTCTTTTTTTTTTTTTCCAGGATGGGAGCCAGTAAATTACTTGCGACCTATACCCCAAATCAGTGAGTAACCTCTTTTCATAATGTTTGAGTCTCTGGTAGTTACAGATAAGCAGACAAACAGAGTCTCTGAAAACCTCATAGTGGTGCTTCTCAGCACCTGTTCTGTGCTGATAGCCATCGTCAGAATGCACAGCCTCGGTGGCATTGCTGGAACGTATCAAAGTCATGGAGGCCAGGGAAGGAAGCACACAAACCATGAGCCTTGCATTCAAGGAATTTGCAAAGGAAACCACAGGCTTTGCAGATAGATTTGGATTCTGCATAGCTTGATAATAGTTAATGTTTATCTTATTTTAAAAGGATTGCATTTTTTTCTATTTTTATTTTAAAAGGATTTAACACTACCCTGGAATATTAGACTCAATCTTTTATTTTCTAAAATGTCTACCTCTACGAATACAGTGAAACTTTTTTGATTCAGATATTGCTAATACACAATTCTTGAAAATTTGATCTATAATAGATTAAGCAGAAAGGAACATTTGAAATGTCTGTAAGGAATGGATGTGCTAAGAGAAACGGAGAGGAATGCCTATAACCCAAGTAAAAAGAATGTGTAGTTTTTATGGCTTTGGCATGTGTGGTCTTTAGACAAAAACTTCAGCTATAAATGTCACTAAGTAGATGTATCCTTAACTGACAGATGATAGTATTGAAAATAAGACTGGATTGCTTTCAATAAATACAGACTTCCCTATTCAGGCTGGCTTTTCCTCTGCACTTCCCAAATATTCCAGTGAAATGAAGTTTATTATTGTATTAGATTTGAACATAAGCATTTAGTGATACAAGAAAACCAATTCCTATTATTGTATTTTAAAATTTACAAATATAAATTCTAAGTTTTGGATGTTTATCTGTAACACTGATCATCTGCTTGACAGTATTTACTTTTACAAGAAAAAGGATGTGTCATTATCTTTCCCTTTTCATGATTTTAAATGGCAGATGATCTTTGTTTCAGTTAAAACCCAATATTTTTGCAAAGGAGGCAAGACAGATTTCCAGGATAATAGGAAAGATTTGAGGTGAGTTTAAGAAAATCAGACAATGCCCTCGAAATTCAGACTATGTTGAATTGGAGTAGGGAGTCACTATTCATTCATTTATTCATTTTTTTTTATCCGCCCAACATTTAGCCAAGGACCCTGCTTATCACATTAAGGGATGCAGAGATAAATAAAATTCTCTTCTTGTGCTGGCAGCCTATAAGTTAAAACCGAGATGAAGACAAAAAAAATTCTCACGTGATAATGATGTGTTAGCCTAATAAGCAAAGTGCTTTATGAACATGGGAAATACACCATTAAATGTGACTCCTCTGACTCACAGATTGGAAAAATAGTCAATAACAGGCGTGACACCGGAGCTGATTTTTAAGGAAGGAATAGGATTTCTACAAGTAGAGAAAAAGAAGGACAGCATTTCCAGCAAGAGCACAGAGACACAAATGCCTGTGAATTGCTCAAGAAAGACAGGGCAGACAGAGTTAGTTGTAGAGAGCCGAGGGGAGTGGGAAAGTGGAATGGAGGCCATGTATAAAGGTGAATTACTAAGAAAAGATGTTGAAACAATTGGAGCACAGGAAAAGCTCTGTCATCTGCGTAGACTACAAATGTGAAAAAATGGGAAGAAATAATACCACTCAGGAGCAAAGGAGAGAACTTTTAGGATCGGAGAATAGAATCAGCTTTTTCCTGAGACAGGGGGAAAGGTAGAATGGGAAAAAGAATAAATGTGAACGTAAACGTTAAGAAATTGGAGGGAGTTTGTGCCCGAAAGCTTTCATTTTCTCTCTGCTGTCCTGTTGGATCAGTGTGGAATGCAGACCAGGGGGACACACGTGTGAAAACCAACTCAGCCACACTGAATGATGTAATACGGACAGGTCATCCCTCTAAATTTCACTTTTACCATCTATAAAATGGAGGTCATGATAACATTTGACTTACAGGTCGGGAGCTTTGTAATGTATGTGAAAGCACTTTACAAAGTCTAATGCGCTATTGAGATTATAAAATAGAGATAAGGCAGGCCCGTGGCCTGCACCTGTAGTCCCAGCTCCTCAGAAGGCTGAGCCCAGGCTTGAGCCCAGGAGTGCAAGTCTGCAGGGACCTGTGATTGTGCCACTGTGCTCCAGCCTAGCCAAGAAAGCAAGACCCCATCTCTAAAAAGTAAACTAAATCAGAGTAGGGATAACAGTGCATGGCTTGCGTGGGTCACTGAGAGTATGAAAGGTAAGGTATGTACCATACATGCATTTGCAGTGCAGGTGCACTGTCCAGGGGAGCTGCTGGGCTCGTGTGCTCTGTGAGCAGGAGCTCATCTCTGGGGAAAGGGAAGAAATGAATCACAACGGGGAACGAAAACAAGAAATGGACTTGTAAAAATGTTTTTGAAGAGAATTAAAGCCCTCTGGGAAAATGTGACTTGGTGGACACAGCCACACCTATGCACGCCGAAGCAGCCAGAATGAACGACGGATGATCCAGGGTTGGGAAAGGTGGAAGAAGCACACGGGGGGGACAAGTGCCATTGAGGGGACAACGGGAACGTCTGGAGTCAGTGCAGATCCCGGAAGTTAAGAGCCCTGGTACTGCAGCTTCAGCACTGGTTGGGCAGAATCGCGCCTCTTCTATTCAGACTCAGCAGCCTGTAAGCCGAAAACTTGTCATTGTCAAGCATGTGGCTAACAGAAAAGATGTCCTCTAGATTATGTGCTATGGCCACCAGCAAAGTTTCAGCTGTGGGGCTGTTGCTCAGAGTGGGAAAGTGGTCGGCCAGACCCCTGCCTGACCCTCCTGCCCTCTCCCCTTCCACCCTCGGTTCACAGATCCTCCAAGCCCAGCCTTTGCCCAGCCTCCACATCTGCTCGAGTTTTAGTTCATCCCCAGCACGCCAGGCTGCAAGTTTTCTACCTCTACCTCTTCTGCCTTAGAAAAGTAGAATTTGAGCCAAATAAAAAAGGAGCGAAACTGCGTGCTACCTGCCCCACACGCCTTCAGCACCAGGTCGAAACCTCATTCCAAAATGTGCTGTTCGTAATGGATGAGACTGCGCTTCCTCCCACACTTGGAAATCCCACCAGCCACGAGGAAAATGTCTTGTGTCCTCTTAAAATGTTTAGTGAGCCTTGGGGACCCCAGGAGAGACTGCCAAGATGTATCTTGATAGTTACTAAACTTACCTCAGAGGGAAATTTGAATCACTAGAGCTCTCGTCCTCAATTTGCCAAATGGTGGTAATAAAGAAAATATAGGCTCTATCTTACACGTTATTGACTCCCATTTTAATTAATGGAAGACACATTCCTCATTTGGGAACATGGTTGATTCACTCAGTTGGTGATTATTACATTAAGGACGAATTAAACGCAAGGTGCTAGTGACTAGGCAAGATCTTTGCAGAACAATGAACACTACGTAGAAGCATCTCCCATGAATAATATTGAAACATTAGGAGAAGTCGATCCAAGTCAGTCAGAATTCTTGACTCTTGGGAAAATACGCAGTTCCAAACGTTCATTAGGAGTTGGGTAACCCAGAGCTTTTCTTTACTTTCTTCAGCTTAGCTCTAAATCGGAGTAAGGATAAGTGCACGGCTTAAAAAGCCCACCCCTCTATGACTGTCAACATGAGTCACACAAAAGCCACTTCCAAGCTCCCTACTTCCTGCACATTCCTTTCACTCAGCCAAAATGGACCGCACCTCCGGACACCATAAAATCTCACTCCCCACATGGAACTTCTCTACATGGCAGGAGCCACGTGGAGTGCAGACAGCCCTGCCCTCTCCATGGCGGGAAGCAAAAGTGATGCTTATTCAGACAGGGGATTCTCCTTCCTTCCACAAACACACAGCAGTTCTTTTCTGCAAGGTGTTTTAATCTGGTGCCGTGTCAGCCAGTCCCCACTGCCCTCTCTAACTACTTTTTATTTCTGCTTGATTTGCACGCAGTCTGATCAGGGAAGGAACCCACTTCTTATAGAAAACAAGCACACAAACATCTATTCACTGTATTTCTTTGCCCTTAACTACCCACTCCTTCTATTTCTCCTTTGATCAGCATGTCTCCCATTTCTAGGCCCTTTGTATATTTTCTTCTTTACTCTTCTTTCTTTCTTCTTTACATATCTCACAGGTTTTAGTAACTCTTGGAATACAGTCTTTCTGTTTATTTCCTACTTAGACACACACAAGACTCGTGTCTACTCAGTGACAAACTCAAAATTAGGAAAACATGTGCAGGTAACATTGTTTTCGCATGTTTTGCTCATTGTTTTCGAAGAATCCTTTGCCATAGGGAAAGAATGTTTAATCTGGGCCAGTTTGTGAATCCTTAACAGCAAAAACACTGCCCAGATTAACATGTCAGATCTGGGAATCTTGATGAAATGGTCAAGGGGAGTCTAACTTCAATCTTCTGACTCTTGAGTCTATATTTTCCTAGCCCTTTATGGACAGAAACTGGGAGGAAAAAAACTTTTCTGCTATTTTATGAGTGGAGAGTAATTCAAAATCTTTTCTTAGGGTCATTGAACTGAGAAATGTGCCCTGGAATTTCATGAAGAAAATCTTCGGGCAGGGTGTATGCACCAGCACAAGCATTCACATATTCTAGGGTTAATACCTTCTTTTTTATCTATTGATAGCAATCCCTCTCCCAGAGTAGAGAACGGCTTTTGTGCACAAGCTGTGGTGCTGTGAGATCGTAAAGCAAGAGATGCTCCTCACAGGCTAGTGCTGGTGCCCGTGTAGTCTGTTCACATACCAGCTCCCGCAGCCTAGAGCTTTGCATGCAGTAAACACATTCTCCTGGGCACAGCTTCTGGAAAGGACTTTGCTTTACCTGTTCTCCGTGCCTCATGCTCAGGGAGGGAAGCCCATCTCATATTCAGGCAAACACCAGATTGCAGAGGTGCAGCTCCGAAACAAAAGTCAGGACTTCAGCCTGGCACAGGGCACAGCTCAGGGTCTTTCTAGGGAACACGTTGCTGGTTCCTCTGCTTAGCTTCTCTGGGGAATGAGATGAATTGAGAAGAAGGTGTATGATGCTAGAAGCCAGGTCAGAAGTATTATTGAGGTTAGAAGGTGAAGGGGGCAGTTACCAGTCTCTGAAGTGTGGGTGTCTGGTGGGCCTGCAGTCTGCCTGCCTCAGGGCACGCCTCCCATTGTCAGTCTGAACATTCTTTTCTGTAAATCCAGGATTACCCAAGCTGGAAGGAAGGGATAGTTAAGAGACTTTTCTACAGCCTTCCTGAGCTTATGTGAGAATTAAGCCTTACAAATCTTATAAGAATTCATGAACATGATGATATTTTTTTAAAATGCAGCATAAATCTGGAGATTCATGGCCTAACAATCACAAATGAAAAGTCCTTACCCTGCAGGGGGAAAAAAGTCCTCTTTGCCTGCTTCATGCACACATGCTCTCAGATAGACTCAAAGTTTCCAGGCAGTTTGGGAATTCTGTACAAACTGGGGCTACTGTACTTATTTTTCAACCATGGAGTTGTTGGGGTCTTTTTCTTATGTAGGGGAAAGGGTTGTATAATATTATACTTCTATGGAAATAACAAACAAAAAGTGGCAGCCCACAGTTGATTTAGCCATTCTTTTAAATTTTTCCTGGTACCTAGGTTACAGGAACATATTATTTTAATAAGCTGATCTGCAAGTGTTTTTCCCCTTTTCATTGAGGTCTGAAGTAATCTAGAGGGTCAAGGTTCTCAATCTTTTCCTCTTGCATTAAAATGATCTGTCATTTCCATTGTGGCTACACCCAAAAGTCAATTTTTCTTTGGTCTCATTAAGGTGCCGTATAGAATAATTTAGTGAAGATGGAATTCTTCTCGAAGTGTAACTACTCCCCTTGCTGGTATATTGTGGCAATGACATTCATCTTCGAAAACTTAATCCTGATTCAGGGCAGGGTATTTTTGTTTTGGGGTTTTGTTTTTGTTTTTATTTCTTGTTTTTGGTAATTATCTTGTTTTGAATTTAACAATAAATTCAGGCTTAGCCTAGTAGAACTGGATGCATTAATATTTACATCATGAACCAAGTTGGCTAAACTTGTAAAATACCAAAAACTTAAGTGTTTCTTATGCCTAGAAAGTAGGGAAACATGGTGAATGGTGTTTACTGATAAAGTTTCTTTTCAATAATAGATTCCCTAATTTTTTAATTGAGGTATAATTTATATACAACAAAAAGCACAAATTTTAAGTGTTTAGTCCAGTAAATGTTGAGAATCATGTTTACCAATATCATGGCCACCCAAATAAGGTATTGATGCTCACACCCTAAATGGTTCTCCCACTGCTCTTTCCAGGCAATTCCAACCCAAGACTCCATCACCTCCCTGCCTGCCCTTCCTCCCACTTCCCCGGCCACTTTCCTACTTCTATCACCATAGTGTAGTTTGGCTTATTATCAGACTTAATGGAAATGTACAGCACGTGCTTTGTAAGGCTCCTCTCACATTCATATTTCTGAGATCATTGCATATATCAAAAGTTTGTTCCTTTTTTATTGTTCTATAATATTCCACTGTGTGACTATACTACAAATTATTCACCTATTTTCTTATTTTTGACATTTTGGATGGTTTCTAGTTTGGGGCTATTAAGACGACTGTGGACCTTCTTGAACAGGTCTGTTTGTGAACACAGATGTTCTTTGACTTACAACAGGGTTACATCCCAATAAACTCATCAAAGTCAAAACTATTGTAAGTCAAATGCCTTTAATGCCCTGGTAAACCCACTGTAAAATCAAAAAATTGTAAATTGAAGTGTTATAAGTCAAGGATTGTCTGTGTATATTTTTATTTCTGTTGAATAAATACCAAGTAATGGAATTCCTAGACCATAGGTAAATATTTAACTTTATAAGAAACTATCCAACAATTCACCAGCAATGTTGAAATTTCCACCTGCCCCTCATCCTCGTCAACAGTGTGTGTGAAATGGCATCACTGCGCCACTAACATGCACATCTCTGATGGCCCGTGATTTTGATCATCTTTTTATGCATGCATTGCCTATGTGTATATTTTCTTTGGTGAGATGTCCATTCAGGTTTTTTCTCATCTTTTGAACTGCTTATCGGTTGTTGATGGTAAGAGCTCTTCATGTTCTTTGAGACACATGAGTTCTTTGCGACATAAGTACTTTGTGACATACTTTGTGACATATATATTATAATACTTTCCCAGTTTGGGGGGTTTTCCTATTTTAGTAAAAGTTTCTTTTTGATGAGCAGAAATTTTAAGTTTTGATTGAAAAAAAATCATTGTTTTTCTCTCTGTGGTTATTACTTTTTAGTATCTTCACTGAGAAATCTTTGCCCACACCAAGGTTGTGTTGGTATTCTGCCATTGCTTAATAGCTCATAATAGCAACTTTGCAAATTGGGAATAATAATAACATAGGCAGGCCATTTTAGGCATGTTTATAAAACACAGGGATATTTCTATAATTTTATAAGCCTGTGATTGCTTGTCAATTTTCCAGTGTCTCCTTCATGCATCCTCCTTTTTTTCCTGAGAAATAGAAAGTAGAAATAGAAATTTGAGTGTTTTGAGAATTGTCAGGCTTGAAGTACTAGGAAAACTCAATGTGAAGTTTGAATGCCCCATGTATGATAATGACTTTAGATAATTATCTTTATATTGCAAGTGATTTTATAGCATTTTTCACTGTCCTTGAGCAAGGACTTCAGTTCCAGGGAGCAGACCATACTAAATCTATTGTTTATCTTTACCTCGCAGGAAGAAGATGATAGCAAATTACCAAAGTGCCCTAATAATATAATTTATCAAATTAAGGTATTGACTCTTACACCCTAAATAGTTCTTTATATCATGTGCCTATCAGGGCTGGATTTAATTGATTTAAATATGTGAAATCTTTAGCATCCTATATATACAGTCTATCTATATGGATATAGATAATATATATGCACTGTATATAGAGAGATATATAGATTAGATAGTATACATACAGGATTTATACAAACTGTATATAGAGATGTGTGTGTTTATATATATAAATATCTATGTGTGTATATATATAAATATCTCTGTATAAAATTCTCATAGCCTTTACTAAGAAAATGATCTAGTACTTCTGAAAGCTCTGGTAGTATTTATTCCTTTGATTGGTATTTCTTGCTCCACTATGTGATAGGCACATGATATATAGTGGTGAACCAATGACCAGGATCTGGCCTCCAGGGGTTTGCTGTCTAACTGAGGAGAGAGTTAGTCAAGTAAACACAGGTACTGATTTAGATATTGTTAGATGCTTTGCAGGGAAATTACAGGGTGCTATAAAGCAGAAAAAAGAGCCTTTGTTTGGGGAAGGCCTGCCTGAGCAGGGGGCATCTATGCACAAACTTGGATCGAGAGGGACCCAGCGTGTAGCAAGTAGAGAAAAACATTCCATATGGGAGGAGCAGCAGAGGTGAAATCCTTAGACGTGAGAGCTGCATGTTCTGGTCTCAGGTGGTAGGAGGGGAGAACAGGTAAGACAGGGCAGGAGAAAGAGGCAGCAGTGAGCATGTTGACCAAGCTCAGGAGTGATGTGCATGTAAACCATCCTGCCTTTCAGGAGCTGGAAAACCAAGCCACATTCCTTACCAAAGAGGCATGCGGGGTCAGCAGGATAAGGGATATTCATTAGTACTTTTGTTTAGAGTCCTACAAGAGCCATTCATACTTATAAGTGGTGACTGATGACACATGGCCTAGGATGACAAGAGTCAGGATCCTCAAGAAAGGGTTCCTCAGAAGGACAAGGCAGAGGGGGATGCAGATCACATGGTTTGAATTTCAAATCCATGTAAGGGCCACGAGGTATGTGCGCGTGTACATTGAAGAAGTTGGTAGAAGGCCAGGAGTCACGTGGTTAGGTTGAAGAAAAATCTTGAAATAACGTCTTGGACTTAGACCAACACCCTGTGGAGGTCATCAAATCATACACCAACCAATTTATACATCATCCCAAGGCAGATAACACAGACTGGGCAGAAACTAAAAGCAGGGAATTCCACTAAAGGGGGTTTAAAAAGAGTTCATAGGAATTATGCAGAGTGATCAAGGAAAGGAAGGCATGAAACCAAGAATAATTGTGCAGATTCCTCTACCAATTGGTCAGCCTAGTCTACTGAAGTGAGACATGACCCTCTTGAAGACTTGACTTTTTCAAGCCATTAGGAAGAGGAGACAAAATACTCTGGCATGGATTCCTTCCCCCAAGAGTCTGCAAGAGAGGCAAAGGTGTGACTAGAAGCTCTCAGCAAGGCAGGCAGGTGAATGAGCTGAGTCAGGGCACAAAGTCAGTGTCTTCTGTTGTATCCCACGTCCCTACCACTGGCTGGGAGACATTCACCTTCGGCACCACTCCCCCCACCCTCCCCCCAGGATGCACAGTGCCTGCATAGACACACACAACTTCCCTGGTGATCATTCATACTTGGGAAAATAAAATGTAAGGTCTTCACACTGATGAGATTGTAGCCCTTTGAAAGAAATGAGCTGGGTTGTCTAAACATGAGGCATGAAATTCCAGGAAGGTGGGGCTGCAGCAGAGACAGAATGCAGCAGTTATTAAGAATGTCTTAGCAGGAAAGTCAAGGAATTTTAAGACTTTGTTTATTATTGAACTCTGGAGTCAAGCTCAATAGCCGCAAATGACAATAAATAAAACTTAGATTTAAGAGAAAGTTCAGATGGAAATTAATATTCAGGAATAATTAACTTCATAGGCAGGAGTCAACAGACCCAGTGTGAAAATGAACAAGAGATAGAGGGCTGAGCCCTCTGTGACCACTACCTCACCCCCAGTGAAATACATAAAGAAATAAACAAAAAAGGAAAAATGGAAGAGAGAGACTCTAAAATGGCAAAACTGGAAAAGTAAGAAAGAAAAGTATCACAGATATAAATGGCGAGAAAACATCTGGAATATGTTATTTAGAGTGTTTACTATAATTGCAAAGCTACTAGAGATAAGCCAGCATGTTTCCCCCTGTTCTTTATAATGTATACACAGAAAATATTTTTCATTAAATCACTGCTCAATTTAAAAATGTTGGGCGGCACCTGTGGCTCAGTAAGTAGGGCGCTGGCCCCACACACCGAGGGTGTGGCGAGTTTGAAACTGGCCCCAGACAAACTGCAATAAAAAATAGTCGGGCATTGTGGTGGGCACCTGTAGTCCCAGCTACTTGGGAGGCTGAGGCAAGAGAATCACCTAAGCCCAAGACCTGATGTCATGGCACTCTACCAAGGGCAACAAAGTGAGACTCTGTCTCTAAAAAAGAAAAAGAAAAATTTTTAAATGTTTTTTCAGGAAATGGACTTTATTTCTTACATAAATCCTCTCATTTTGATTCATTGCTTTTGAAATATAGAAGTAAATAAATCTGTGGATAAGCTTGGTTGTTTCATCATAGAGTAGTCTAAAGGTCTCTTTTATAACACTAAATGTATTTTTGTTGAGTTGGTTGCAAAAACATTCTTTTTAACAGATCTGCAACTCTTTAAAAGGCTTTTCACTCATTGTATAAGATATTTTTTTCATATCTCCCGAGGCTAAATTTGGCTAGTTGATACCACTGTGGAATTGGAACATGGGAGCATAGAACTAATTTCCTTATTTGATTTTTAAATTAGTTTTGTGTGTGTGTGTGTTAACTAAAATTGAAATGTTTCGATTATGAATAATGCCAAGATGAACTGGTACACTCCATTGACTTTAATGAAGCACACATGTTCTTGCAGGCTTGTGAATGACGGCCTAGTTGCAGAATTCTTGAATCTTATTATTTAATACGTGCTGTATTCACATATTTTATTTATGATAAAACTCACAGCAATCACAGCTCTTTAGTTTTATAAACACAAGTGAACTTACCATTTTTTTCATCAAGTTTTCCAAGGGATTGGCATTACTAAGGGTGTGCCCAGCCAGCCTTTACATAAAAGGAAGAGTTGGCAATCAATTTATTAAATTCAAATCAGCTAACATTTCTCCATGAGTATAGTATGAAAGGCACTGTGTCAAAAGATTAATTTGCAAGGAGTAAACATGTCATCTAGGTAATTCTCAGTAGTTGAAACTTTAAAATGAATTTTTGATCTTCAGTGATCATAATAAAATGCATATAACAAGTTCAATAAGATCCAAACAATCCCTGCTGGCAATATATACAAAAGAGAGAAGTGAGTAGAAATACTGAACAGTGAAGTTAATTGCACAGTACCTTGAGTAAGGCTCTTTGCTAATTTTTCTAAGTCCTAAGACTCTTTTCTTTAGTTAAATCTATAAAGGTTGTTAGAAGAGTTAGACTATGCTCAGATACTTCTTTTTTGTTTCCAATTACTGTGAGGGTAACACATGATTAGGTTATGGTGTTTGCATTTGTTAGGTTAAGTCCAAGTTGTAGTGGAGCCCTTACCCAGGAGGTGCACCAAACCCTTACACTGTACTCCTTAGGTGAGCTCTTACCAACCCCCTTTTTTCTTCCCCTGTCCTGCCTCCCCCACTTGATTTTAATTATGTATTTATCTCCTGTGGGCATGTAGTTATTCATCTACTGGTTTCATGTTAGTATTGAGTACATTGGACACTTGTGATACTTTATTAAGGAGACTGTTCTTCAACTCCATCCTGGTTATGGTTATTATAAAATATCTGAAGTCTTCACCCTTTTATGGCTGAATAGTATTCCGTGGTATACATATACCAAGTTTATTAATCCATTCATGGATTGATGGGCATTTGGGTTGATTCTACATCTTGGTGGTTGTGAATTGAGCTAAACATTCTAGTGCAAATGTCTTCACGGTAAAAGAATTCTTTTTCTTCTGGGTAAATACCTAGTAAAGGGATTGCAGGATCAAATGGAAGGTCTACTTTTAGCTCCTTGAGCATTCTCCATACTTCTTTCCAAAGCAGCTGTATCACTTTCAATCCCACCAACAGTGTAAAAGTGTTCTCTTCTCTCCGGATCCATGACAGCATCTGCAGCTTTGGGACTTTGTGGCGTGGGTTGTTCTCACTGGAGTTAGGTCATATCTCAAGGTGGTTTTGATTTACATTTCTCTGATGATTAGGGATGATGAGCATTTTTTCATGTGTCTGTTGTTCATTCATCTGTCCTCTTCAGAGAAAGTTCTATTTATGTCACTTGCCCACTGATAAATGGCACAAAAATAGAGACATAGGTCTGTAGAGGAAAAAAGAAAACCTAGAGATGAAACCAGCCTCATATCGCCACCTGATCTCCAATAAGCCAGACAAAAATACACACTGGGGAAAGAATTCCTGTTCAACAAATGGTGCTGGAAGAACTGGATAACCACGTGTAAAAGACTAAAACTGGACCTGCATCTCTCACCACTTACGAAAATTGACTCACGATGAAGACAAGATTTAAATCTAAGACAAGAAATGATAAAAATTCTAGAAGAAAGCATGAGAAAAATTCTTGATGATATTGGCTTAGGGAAAGATTTTATGATTACTCCACTCTCAGCAATAACAGAAATAAATAAATGGGACTTAATCAAGCGAAAAAGCTTCTGTGCAGCTAGGGACACAACAATTAAAGCAAATACACAGCCTTCAGAATAGGAAAAGATATTTGCATGTTATGAATCTGACAAAGGGCTGGCTGATAACCAGAATCTACAGAGAACTCAAATTAATCAACAGAAAAGATCTAACAAACCAGGATACTTTTAAGTATATTTAAATTTCAAGTCATTGATCACAGTCTTAGGCTCAAAATATGGTTTTCTTATTTGTTTAATTATTTTCACAATTTCTTTATGTCAAACAAGTAATCAAATGATAGAAGGATATCTGACTTAATAATACTTCACTCAATAGTAGAAAGGAAAATATCATAATAATTTATGAATGTACCAACATTGCAAGTTATCGAGCTTTGAAATGAATATTATGTTCAGTATGTGTAATGTGCTATGAAAATTAGCTACAGCTGCAACCCAAACAGACACAAATTCATGGAATGGAATATTATGGGCATCCTTTTACTCATTGCTATTAGGTATGTTACATGTGTCAGGAAAGTCCTCACTGGTTGACACATACATATAATCCTTTATTTCATAAATGACAGAGTTTAAGTGGCACTACCCAAGCTGATAGAGTTAGTGAAAGAATTATCTGAAAGATAAGACTCCACTATCCTGGCTTGACAGAGATTTGTGACAGTGGTAAAGTCTATATTACAGAGGTAGCCTAACAGCTTGCACCCTCGAATTTTCCATGAGCACATGATCTAATTTAATATCCAGTTTCATAGTCTACAATTCTTCAACAGATCACCATACCTACAACTTTTAGCCCCACATCCATTAACTGTTGAGGGTATTTATTACTGCATCTTTTTGTTTGATTTTGGACTCAGAACTTGGAAATGTATGACATGGATAGAGTCTACACCCACAACACCCTGTCTGTGCAATTTGGGGGAACTTGGTAGCAGCAGGCTTCTGTGTCTCTTTTCACTTTTGTTTAGGTATTATTTCTGTCTGCCTGCCACAGTGCTCTGTAAACTACAGTTGACTCTTGAACAACGCAGATTTGAACTGCCCAGCTCCACTTACACCTGAGTTTTATTCCACCTCTGTTACCCAAAAGACTGCAAGACCAATCTCTCCTCTTCTCCTTCCTCACCCCACCCAACATGAGGATGAGAACCTTATGATCATCCACTTCCACTTAATGAATAATACATACATTTTTCTGCCATATGATTTTCTTAGTAACATTTTCTTTTCTCTAGCTTACTCTCTTGCAAAAATACAGTATAGAGGGTGTCCATAAAGTTCATGTGCAATTTAAAATAGCTGTCTATGGACACCCTGTATAATAAACAGGACATATATCATCAGCCCACAGAACATACTCCAAAGTCGATCACAAGTCTAACCTCAGCAAATTTAAAAGAATAGAAATTATTCCTTGCATCTTCTTTGACCATCATGGAAAAAAAGTTGAACTCAATAACAACAGGAATCTGCATAATCATACAAAAACATGGAAGTTAAATACCCTTATGCTGAATGATAGCTGGGTCATAGATGAGATTAAGAAGGAAATTACCAAATTTTTGGAAGAAAATAACAATGAAGACACGAATTATCAGAACGTCTGGGATACTGCAAAGGCAGTCCTAAGAGGGAAATTTATAGCACTACAAGCCTTCCTCAAGAAAATAGAAAGAGAGGAAATTAACAACTTAATGGGACATCTCAAGCAACTGGAGAAGGAAGAACATTCCAACTCCAAACCCAACAGAAGAAAAGAAATAACCAAAATTAGAGCAGAATTAAATGAAATTGAAAACAAAAAAATTATACAACAGATCAATAAATCAAAAAGTTGGTTCTTTGAACAGGTCAATAAAATTGATAAACCTTTGGCTAACCTAACCAGGAAAAAAAAAGAGTAAAATCTCTAATTTCATCAATTAGAAATGGTAAAGACGAAATAACAACAGACCCCTCAGAAATTCAAAAAATTCTTAACAAATATTATAAGAAACTTTACTCTCAGAAATATGAAAATCTGAAGGAAATTGACCAATACTTGGAAGCATGCCACCTACCAAGACTTAGCCAGAACAAAGTGGAAATGTTGAACAGGCCTATATCAAGTTCTGAAATAGCATCAACAATACAAAATCTCCCTAAAAAGAAAAGCCTGGGACCAGATGGCTTCACATCAGAATTCTACTAAACCTTTAAAGAAGAACTAGTACCTATATTACTAAACCTCTTCCAAAATATAGAAAAAGAAGGAATACTAACCCAACACATTCTATGAAGCAAACATCACTTTGATCCCTAAACCAGGGAAAGACCCAACAGAAAAGAAAATTATAGACCAGTGTCACTAATAAATATTGATGGAAAAATATTCAATAAGATCCTAACAAACAGAATCCAACAACATATCAAACAAATTATACACCATGACCAAGTGGGCTTTATCCCAGGATCTCAAGTCTGATTCAATATATGTAAATCTATAAATGTAATTCAGCACATAAACAAATTAAAAAATAAAGACCATATGATTCTATCAATTGATGCAGAAAAACTTTTGACAATATCCAGCATCCCTTCCTTATCAGAATACTCAAAAAAATTGGTATAGAAGGAAAATTTCTTAAACTAATAGAGGCCATCTACAGCAAACCCACAGCCAATATTGTATTGAACGGAGTTAAACTGAAATCATTTCCACTTAGATAGGGAACCAGGCAAGGATGCCCATTGTCTCCATTGCTCCTCAACATTGTAATGGAAGTTTCAGCCATTGCAATTAGGGAAGAAAAGGCTATCAAGAGTATCCACATAGGATCAGAAGAGATCAAACTTACACTCTTTGCACATGATATGATTGTATATCTGGAAAACACCAGAGATTCTACTACAAAACTTTTAGAAGTGATCAAGGAATACAGCAATGTCTCAGGCTACAAAATTAACACCCATAAATCTGTAGCCTTTATATATACCAACAATATCCAAACTGAAAAAACAGTCAATGACTTTATTCCTTTCACAGTAGGGCCAAAGAAGATGAAATATTTGGGAGTTTACCTAACAAAGGATGTGAAAATCTCTATAAAAAGAACTATGAAACTTTAAGAAAAGAAATAGCTGAAGATGTTAACAAATGGAAAAACATACCATGCTCATGGCTGGGAAGAATACACTTTATTAAAATATCTATACTACCAAAAGCAATGTATAATTTTAATGCAATTCCTATTAAAGCTCCATTGT